>CAAKHD010001034.1:3126-25138 GCA_901007705.1 Fistularia tabacaria | reverse complement strand
TTGGTGTTCGTCTGGACGCTGTGTGTGGGTTTGTGTGTGTGTGTGTGTGTGTGTGCGTGTGTGTGTGTGTGTGTGGCTGTGTCTGTGTGTGTGTGTGTGTGTGTGTGTGTGTGTGTGTGTGTGTGTGTGTGTGTGTGTGTGTGTGTGTGTGTGTGTGTGTGTGTGTGTGTGTGAGTGTGTGTGCAGGGTGCAGATGCGTGTGTGTCCTGCGCCAGGCTGAAGGACGGCCCACACTGCGTGTCCCAGTGCCCTAGCGGGGTGATGGGAGGGGGGGGCGTCGTCTTCAAATACCCCAACAGGCAGGGTCGCTGCGAGCCGTGCCACCTTAACTGCACCAAGGGGTAAGTCGGGTGTTTTGCGCTTTTACACGCACACACACGGATATGTGCATGCATTTTTATATGAGACATGATGTTCCTCTGTGCAGGTGCTACGGCCCAGGGATAGGGGACTGTGTAATGGCAGCCAACGCCTCTTCTGTGTAGGTGCACGTATGTCAAGTCCTTAGGCTAAGAGGAGTGAAGGAGAGAAAGAAAAAGTATAGATATTTTCTTTTTCTCTGGGCTCAGCCTTCACCGGGCGCCACAGCCAATCACCTGCCTCCATCTAACCCACAGCCAATCTACTTCCTCAATCTAACCTGCAGCCATTCACCTGCCTTCATCTTCCTCACAGCTAATCATCTGCCTCCATCCAACCCACACCCAATCATCTGCCTCTATCTAACTCATAGTCAATCACCTGCTTCCATCTAACCTAAATCCAACCATCTGCCTACATCTAACCCACATCCAATCATCTGCCTCCATCTATCCCACATCCAATCATCTGCCTCCATCCAACCCACACCCAATCATCTGCCTCTATCTAACTCATAGTCAATCACCTGCTTCCATCTAACCTAAATCCAACCATCTGCCTACATCTAACCCACAACCAATCATCTGCCTCCATCTACACCTCAGCCAATCACCTGCCTCCATCCAAGCCGCTCCACTCACACTAACTTCCTGTCCTCTTCTCCTCCATCCTTAAACCTCCTCTCTGGTCTGGTCTTCCTCCAGATCTCCTCCGACCTCGGCTTCCTTCCATCCAGATCTTCTCCATCCCTCCTCTTGTCCAGGTCCAAACCATCTCAGTGTGACTTTCACCTCCAGAACATCTAACATGTGTTGTCCCTCTGATGGACTCATTCCTGCTCCTCTCCATCCTCCTCACTCCCAAAGAGGAACCTCCACTTCCTCACCTCTGCTGCCTCCTGTCTTCAAACCTCCAAACCAGACATCACGGCTGCTCCTCACCTCCCTCTTCTCCCCCTTACAAATACTTGTATATGTATAAATACGTATGTAAGATCAGTCAGGTGTTCAGTGCCTGAGATCTGGTCAAAGTGACGTCTCCTCTTCTTCTCGTGTTTCAGGAAATCCACCACGGGCATCATCCTGGGAGTGATCGCCCTCGTCCTCCTTGGGTTTGCTGTCTTCGTGCTCACCGTTCTCTACCGTCGGGGTCACGCCATCCGCCGCAAGCGGGCGATGAGGAGATACATGGCGAGCGGAGAGGTCGGTCCAGTTCCGTGTTTTGTTTTTTTTTTTTTTGCTTTTCCTGACGCCGGGCCTGATCTGTGCCACCTCCTCTCCACCCCAGAGCTTTGAGCCTCTGGACCCCGCCGAGAAGGGACCTAAAGTTCACGCTCGGATCCTGAAGCCGAGCGATCTGCGCAAGATCAAGCTGCTGGGCAACGGCGTTTTTGGCACGGTCCACAAGGTGAGGCTCGCTCGGCCAGTCCTTTATTTTTACGACATTCAGCGTGGAGCGAAGTCGCCTCAGCTCTCGTCCTCCTGCAAACCCCCCGCAGGGCATCTGGATTCCCGAGGGAGACACGGTGAAGCTCCCCGTCGCCATCAAGACCATCCACGACCGCACCGAACGGCACTCCTTCTTCCAGCTGACCGACGTGAGAACACGTGACCGTTTTTCAACCGCTCAAACCAACCGCATCCTCATCCATCTGTCTTCTCATTTTGACCGAGCAGCACATGATGCTGATGGGAAGCTTGGACCACGTCAACGTGGTCAGGATCCTGGGCATCTGCCCCGGGGCGAGCCTGCAGCTGGTCACCCAGCTCAGTAGCCACGGCTCCCTGCTAGAGTACGTCAAGAAGAACAAGGACAAGCTAACATCGCAGAGGCTGCTCAACTGGTGTGTGCAGATGGCCAAGGTAACAACCTGTCCAAGCGTGTGTTAAGATAGTAGCGTCAATCATGCTAACAGCGGCCTCTCCTGCCAGGGGATGTATTACCTGGAGGAGAACAGGATGGTCCACAGGAACCTGGCGGCCAGAAATGTGCTTCTGAAGAACAACTTCACGGCCCAGATCTCCGACTACGGCATCGCAGACCTGCTCTACCCCGACGACAAGAAGTACTTTTACGATGAGTTGAAGGTACTCTCTCCGCTCTGTCCTCCGTCACCGTAGTCCAGTTCGTCTTACTCTATTTCCTGCGTCACGCCGGCTCTTTTTCATCGGCTGTTGGCGAAACCTGTTCGCAGATGACTCCGCTCAAACCTCACACACACAAACAGGTTTCTGTGTCGGCCACACCACCAACAAACGCTAACAAGCACGCCAGCCCGTTGTCCGGTCTGACAGCACGGAAACAAGGGTTCAGCTAGAGGCTTCCATGGTTGCGCTAACCCGCTGAATAACCCCTTGTGTGTTAAGTGTGGACATGAAGAATTAGAGAACCAGAAACAAGTCCGCTTTTTGGGTTTGTCCTCTGCAAATCCTTGGTTCTCAGGCTCCGCCTCCCACTCCGAGACTCCGCCCCCCCCTTGAAGACCAATGCCGCGAGACTCGTGCTTTTTTCTGCAGGGAAAGTTATGCCCCATGAGAGAAGATGCATTTCTCTGGTGAAAGGTGTTGTGTTAAAAGCAAAGCGTTAGAATTTCCTGACTTTTGACTTCGTCCAAAAACAAATACTAGTTGAGGTCGCAGCTGATGTTGATGTTGTATCCCCTGTATCTCAGACGCCGATCAAGTGGATGGCCCTGGAGAGCATCTTGTTCCGCAGATACACCCATCAGAGTGACGTCTGGAGTTACGGTGAGTTTTCCGGCATTTCATTTTCAGTTAGCTCTTTTTGTACTGTTAGCTCGTCGGTCACTGTGCGTCGATGCAGCGGCGAGGGCGTCCGCCTCACAGCAAGAATGTCCTTTCGGGTTCCTCCCATAGTCCAAACACATGCAGGGGGTTCATTGGAGACCCTTAATTGACCAGGGTCACCAGTTGTATATCTCTATATGTGTCCCTGTGATCAACAAGTCCAGGGCGAGCCGTCTTGCCCAATCACAGCTGAGATAGGCTCCAGCTCCCCACCTGCGAAGCGGAGTGCAGGATAAGCGTGGAGATAAGGAATGAACAGTTGATGGGAGAGGTTCCCTCGAAGCTGTTTGAACGCACAATCTATCCCGTTGACGTAGGTGTGACCGTATGGGAGATGATGTCTTATGGGACGGAGCCATACACCAACATGGGTCCACAGGAAGTCCCCGAATTACTGAAAGGAGGGGAGCGTCTGTCTCAGCCTCAAATTTGCACTATTGACGTTTACATGGTGATGGTCAAGTGTGAGTACACCCCTTAAAATACACTTTTTTTTAAAACTCTATAACGTCAAGGTGGCCACAGAGTTAACTGTTGTCCTCAACTTCCAGGTTGGATGATTGATGAGAACGTCCGTCCGACATTCAAGGAGCTCGCCAGTGAATTTACCAGAATGGCGAGAGACCCGCCTCGCTACCTGGTGATAAAGGTGAGACACTCTGGTCGCTGGGTGCGCAACGCTCGGGAGCTTACTGAGGGTCTGATATCGGCGTTTGCCTCTTGGTCCACCAGGGGGACAGCAGTCAGCAGGACGCCCTGGACGAGCTGGCCGGGCGGAGTGCCGACCTGGAGGAACTGGTGGATGTGGATATTGATCTGGACAAGTGGGACGGAGCAGTGGAGGAGGGCTCGATGGCACCATCCCATTACCTGTCTCCATCCAGGAGCCTCAGCCATCTCTCCCGGACAGACACTCAACGGGTAGGAGACGCCGACGTTCCGTCGGATTCCCTGGACAGCTCTCGTCCACCCTCACCTACATCTCTCCTCTGTCTTCACTTTCGAAGGTGGTTCTGAGTTCACCAGGCGGCGCCGGATATCTGCCCATGACACCAGGAGTTGACCATCCGGGACAGGTAGCCATTAGCTGTTAGCTGTTAGGTGTATTAGTGCAGCCGCTGCTGCCAGAATGTCTCAGAGTTGTTGCTCCCCTCATCCCAGGCCACGTGGCAGTCGCGCTCACGCCTCGACTCGGGCCGTACTTTGTCCGAGAGCTCGGAGGGCTGCGGCACGGCGGTGGAGCTTGACATGGACGAAGACCTGTCCCTGGCAGGCAGCCTAAAACGGACGTGTCACCGCGAGGACAGCGCCTACGTGTCGCAGAGAGACAGCATGTCCGGGGGGCCGCCGGAGACCCCGTCCCCGGAGACCGAGGAGGAGGACCAAAATGGATACGTGCTCCCAGGGGACAGCCCTGAGAGAGGTGATCATTTTATACATAGTATTCCTTTTTAGTAAGGACAATTTAGTAAGCACAATGTCCAGATCCATGACCTTGCAAATCCAAGACCATGGCCCTGGGGAGCAGAAAATGATCATTAGCTACAACTCTAACTATGGGAAAGAAAATGCTTTTCTAATATCTGAAATCTTAGTGACATGTAGGTTTGGTTATACCAGGTTGTAAAGTATTGCCTTATGAAGTATATTCATTCATTCATTCACTATCTATACCACTCATCCTGCACCCCGGGTTGTTGTAGCCTATATCGGCTGTGATTGGGTGAGGGACTAATCAAGTAAATGCGAGTATTTAAGGAAAGGGAGGGCGGTCTAAGTGTGTGAAACATATCAATCTGTCCCATATGTCAGGATTTAACATCATGTGTTCATCAGGGATCATGCAAAAAAAGGACCAACTGAACAAACGTTTTCTTTGTTGTGATTTCCAGAAACTCTACTTCTTTCTTCCCGAGCCACTCGTGGCAGGAAGTCTCATCAGTCCAGCCTCATGTACGACCTGGACGACGATGAGTACGAGTACATGAACAAGCAGACGTACATCTCGCAGAGAAAAAGCAGCCACCCCAGGAGTAAGGGCCACCAGCTAAGGGCCAACAAGACACGAACGCCCTCCGTGTCATCACAAGCGACGGCGAGCTCCAGGAACAACGACACCTCCGACTCGGAGCAGCAGGTATCTCAGGACGTTCAGTATGAGTACATGGACATCAGGTGTGGCGATAGAGAAGAAGGCCCTCAGGAGTATGACCTTCCCCTTCCTCCGGCAATGGCCAGGTGGGATGAGGCTGAGGAGTACGTGTATCAAGAAGACGATAACTACCACTACATCAACAGGCAGCCAAAGCTGCGACAAGCTCTTCGAGAGAGGAAGGAGATGCAGGAAAGGGATAGCGGTGAGGCATACGAGTATGAAGACATGGACTGCATTGCAGTGCTGCACCCTGGAGATGAAGTGGTTTACCAGAACATGCAACTGGAAGGAGAAGCTGCGGCGGAGGACTGGGGCGGGGGGGCGCCCGAGCTTGACGCCTATGTGAAAGTTCAAACAGGAGTCGGGGTCGCAGAGCCCGGGGCAGGAGACAGGTCCTACGACAACCCAAGCTACTGGCACAGCAGGATGTTTCTGAAGTCCAGCCCGGTGCCCACATGAAGAACACTCATGGACTAACTTCTCACATGTATTCATGAAGGATCCAGAGACAAAGAAATGCAATGTAAAGCTACAAGCGCTCCAGATGACGGGTTGATCAGCCAAGGCATTTTTACGTGGCAGATGTACTCTAGCTCTTGTACCGAGGTTTCCCCGGCTGCCCATAAAAACATTCTTATTGAAAAGATAGATTACAAGCTATTTTTTGTTTACGTTTTAAAATGAACGGGCACGCTAGTAGCACGTTTTGTGTCGAGTTTGTACCTACACATCTGGAGATGCCTTTTGTTGACACATTTTCTACTGAAATAAAATGATTTTAATATGTTAAAGGAGCAACTTGTTATTTATAAGTGGTATATAAATTGGTACTTCTAATTGGCTCTTGTATCTCCTACACACAAATAACAGCACTTGATCACTTGTCGATCACGAGGTCTCCTGTGTTGAAATCGAACCATTCACTCTGTCATGAACACCTGCCTGCAATTTAGATTTTAGCAGACAACGAAGCCCTGTTTGCCTCCTGAAACCATAACGCTCATGATGTAGCAGAAAAAAAATACAAACCTTTTTTCATCACTGATCCACGCAAGAGGAGTGAGTGATAAGATAAGAAGTAGGTTAGAAGAATAACAGAAAACACGAAAGTAGGTCCCATGTGATATTACACTTACAGTTAGAGAGATGACGGACAAAAAAAAGACGAGGTTTGGAATAGAAACACACACACTTTGCCTGTGAAATCAAGCGGTCAATAAATGCATAGACACATATATAGAACAGAATGGGCCATTCATCGTACCACAATGGGGAAATTTCAATTAGCACAGCAGAAAGTGGAAAGTGTAGTCATGGTAGTTAGGCCGTCATCATTACAAGTTAAAAACAGTAGCATAAAAAGTATCGGAAAATAGAGAAAGTGAAAAAAATAATCATGTATGAATGAATTGTGGCGTGTCGGCGAGGAAATATGACGACAGAGTTGTGGAGGGGGGGGGGGGTCAAACCTTAATGTGTGGACACACCAAATCAATAATTCACTTCTCCCGAACATTCGAGAACGTCAGTTTGTGTACCCCCTGTAACCACGCCCCCTAAGCCGTCAGTCCCTGGGTGAGAGGCCACACCCTTTAGTGTCCGCCACAGAATATAAAGATATATACAGTATTTGGATCCATATGTACATCTATGAACCTGAAGTTACCACAGTTTTTCATGTACTGATGTCACACACTGCATGTTTTTTGACTGACATTCATAATCATAACAATTTATTTTATTTAAGGCGCCTTACTCAACACTCGATCCAGAAAACACAGATTTAAAAGAAAAAAGAAAAACATAAAAGTGCCAAAGAGGTAAAAATAAGAAATAAAAGCGACAGAGCGATTGCCGTAAGATGGAGTAGGCCGCTTTTAACAGATATGTTTTGACATTGAAAGTGTTGTGTTATTATTATTATTATTAATGACATTATCATTATTATCGTTGTAACTAGTCTTATAGTATTATTGTTGTTGTTGTGTTTTTTTGTAATTTAATTGCCAGGGGGGAACACGAAAATGGTAACGTGACAGCCAGCGAAGGATGCTAAACTCTTAGAAAACAGCAGGTCTTCTGTTCTGAAAAACAGATCCACAGATAAATGACTGAAGTTCCTGAGGGCATTCATGACTCTGACACCAGGGTACGGCGGGTCCGGCAACAGCGGGACACTAGGCCACGCCCACTAAACGCGTCACCCTAAAGTAGGCGTGGCCTGCCGGGCCCGCAGTGAGTGTGGTGTAGCTGCAGCGGACGCTACAGCCGAGCCCGCTGCGGACTGCGTGAAGCCGAACGGCGACTTCTTCTCCGAAATGTCCGACGACGAGCAAGAGCAGACCATTGCCGAAGACCTGGTGGTCACCAAGTACAAGATGGGCGGTGACATCGCCAACCGTGAGTATATGTCGGCGGCGCCGCGCTCGGCCTGCCCCGCAGCATGCTAACGCCAGCCCCCGCTCACGGCATCGGCCATGTGGTTTACATGCCAGGCACACATGCTAGCCGTACACCAATTAGCACGCTAGCTAGCGTGAAGCTAGAAGGTGCGGGTGTCCTATCTGCTGCTGATGTTAGCTCCCGTACCTTAGGCAGCCGGTCCGCGTCTCCATAGTAGGATTTAACGGTGCCCCGTTAGCTCCACTTGCCCCTTCACTTTTTGGTTTATTTATTTAAATTTGACACTAACGTTTCGGCCAAGCGAAAACCTGCCCCCCCCCCCACACACACACACGAAGTCACTTTCACGTCAGTTAACCAACGGTTCATCATCGAGAGAACAACCTGTTTGTGTCCTTTAGACTCAGTTTCATTTACACACTTTTAACGATTATAGACCGATCTAGGTCACTTATCATTCAACAAGAAGGTTGTGTTAGTTGGAAATGACCTCTTGAAGCCGTGATTTTAACCCCAACTGATCCTGAAGACAGTTACACGCACGTAATCATGCCTGGAGTCTGAAATCTTGTTAGCAAAAAGAGTCAAAGGGCATGAATTGCGTGCAAATGTACTAAGTTGCAAATTGAAATCCGTGATGCCCCCTTTGCCTTGAGTTGCTTGTTCGATGCAAGCTTGCCCATCTCAAGTGAGATTTCATGCAAATACAAGTTGTGCTTTTTGACATCACGCCAAAGCCATGGCAGGACTTAAATACAGTGTTTCTCCATCTGTGTCCCGCACAATTGTAAAACTTAATGCCATCAGAGAGACGTTTGTTTACGGTGTACTCCTTTAGTTGACACCATTTGCAGCTTCAAACATGGTTTCAAATCAAAAGGACGACTGGGGTATCAAACCGCAGCGTCAAACGTTGGAGTCGACTCTGCATGTTCTTCTCTCGCTTCTCATGTTCCAACTTTTTTTGTTTTGTTTTTTGTTTGTGTTTTTCAGAGGCACTTCGGCTGGTGGTGGACGCGGCCAAGCCTGGCGTGTCGGTGCTCAGCCTCTGTGAGATAGGGGACGCCTACATCGTAACGGAAACGGCGAAGGTTTTTAAGAAGGAAAAAGAAATCAAGAAAGGTGAGGCGAAGAGGGGACATTAGTGGCGCCGCAAACGTGCACGCTGTTTAGCTTCATAACTGCAGGGGTTTTAAATTTCTCAAATTCTGGTGTTGGTCCTCCATTTTTTTTGTGTGTGTCATGTCACTTTATTGAATTTTAATTTTTTTTGCCAAGGACGTTTGCAAATGAAGACTCGGTGGTTCTCTTCTCCCTCTCCTAGGCATTGCCTTTCCCACCAGCGTCTCAGTCAATAACTGTGTTTGCCACTTCTCTCCCCTGAAGAGTGACCCTGACTACACACTTAAAGATGGAGATCTGGTCAAAATGTAGGCACCGCGCTCGGCAACAGTGTGTCCACCCCCCACCCCCACCCCCCCGCTCTCACCTCCACTGTTTGTCTTCGGTGTGCTGTCGTCCCGTGTTTATCTGTGACTCTGGCTTGTATATGGAGACTCCCTCCTTGCTGTTTCTTATCTGCAAGGCGTCTCCCTCCTGTCTGTGGCAAACAGCAAGACGTGTCAGACGCCTTCAGAGCACAGGTGTTTGATAATTACTGGGGTGATGTTAGGCTTCAGTCTTGCTGGATCCTACGTGTCACACCTCTGCACCGTGCTCTTCGAAGAAGCAATCCGTTGCCGTTCTGCCACCCGTGTCTTTGTCCTCCGTGTTACCTCTGTCTTTCTTTGCTTGCGTCTGTCTTTTTCGCCGCTCCAAATGTCTGGTCTTGGCTCATGGCGGTGGTTAAATGTGTGTATTTTGAGGTTCTGAATGTTCGTGTCTTCACGCTCGCTTGCTCACAGCCTAACCATCCGGCTCAGTCAAAAACTGTTTGGTAGCCCCTCCGCTGAATGCACTCTCTCCTTCCCTCACTGTAGCCCACGTGATGTACAGCCAAAGACAGTTTCACCTTGGTATAGAGCTTTTCATGAGTAGAGCAGACAGATTAAATTGTTTTTCGGCTGATCTATTGTCATTATGTTCAATATCAAGTATATGGATGGTCCGCCGATCAGTCTTAGTCACCTCGACGGCTGTGTGGCCTCATTGCGCAACTGAATTTGACTCGTGCGCTGCATATGAAGTATTATTCACTCTCCTCTTCCCTGTTATATGCTGCAGAGATCTGGGCGTTCATGTCGACGGCTTCATCGCCAATGTAGCTCACAGCTTCGTGGTGGGAGCCTCAAAGGTAGAGGAAATTAGATTTATTTATTTTATTTTTTTTTCCCCTTTTTGGCCGCTTCCTCGTGCAAACACACAGGAAAGCAGACTTTAAATGCGCTCACCTCTCTCTTTCTCTCTGCAGGAGAACCCTGTCACGGGGCGGAAAGCCGACGTCATCAAAGCGGCTCACTTGTGTGCAGAAGCGGCTCTGCGCCTTGTGAAGCCTGGAAACCAGGTACCCGTAATCGCCGCCTAACCAGAAAACCGTCAAAAAGCATCGTGTCAGGGGTCCCGAGTGTGATTCTTTTCTTTTTTTTACCCCCCCCCCAGAACACACAGGTGACAGAGGCCTGGAACAAAATCTCCCAATCCTTCAAATGCACACCGATTGAGGGTGAGTGTCCATTTTTCTTTTTCTTTTTTTCTTTTTTTGCTCTTGTCTGAGCCTGCTGATAAGCTAGTCACCTTGGAGGTTTTCCCTCCTCCCACTTTAGTTGTGTTCATCTGGGTAAAATTCATCAGTTCAAGCCGTTCCCGGCATGTATGGGCCAGAAGTGTCCGGGCGCCACCAAGACTGTAAACACAGAGGGGTGGTCCCCCAGTTTACTTACTATCTCAGATTAGGTGAAGATACAGTGGAATCTTGACTTCCAAGTGGATCGACGAACGAATTTTTCGCGATTCGAGCCGAGATCAGGGTTAGGAGCGAGCATAATGAGTGCTTGACACCGACGTGGTCGCCGCTGCGTGTAAAGTGGTGTTCAAAGACAGTGGGATGCGCAGCCTGCCGCTAGGTAGCCCAGAGAAAATAGTGAGGCGTGTGTGTTGTGGACTCGTCCGTAAAGAAACCGAAGTTGTTGCAGGTGAGATAAGATGACGAAGAGAAGGCAGGAGACATTTACGGGGGTTCGGGGAACGTCAACGGACAAGACGTCCAGAGTCATTCAAAGCCGGTCACGGACATTTTGATTATTTTGAAAAGAAGAGCGGCGTTTACTCTGTCGCTAAATGAAGATTAGCCATAAAGTGCAGCAAATTGGGCGTGTTAGATTTCGCAACACATAGTAACATTAAGTGTGTAGAGGTAAAGAAACGGGTTGAAGCAGGCTGGAATGGGTGGAGAAAAGTGTCACGTACGATGGGATTGAAGAAAACCAGGCAGAATGAAAGGAAAGGTGAGCAATACAGTGGTGACAGCAGCGATGTTGTATGGTTTGGAGACAGTGGCATTGAAGAAAAGACAGGAATTGGAGGTCTAGACAAAGACCGAAGAAAAGATTTATGGACGTAGTGTGAAGCAAGTTGGTGGGAGAGAGGAGGATACAGAGAATAGAGTTAGATGGAGAAGGTTGATTTGCTGTGGTGACCCCTGAAGGGAAAAGCCCAGAGGAAAAGCAGCAGCAGAATTAAGTGTGTGGCCAGTAAGTTAAGAGCACCAAATGGAAAAAATCCGATCTCAGACATGATTTATTTATAAAGTCAATTTTTCCCATTACATAAAAACGCGTAACAAAACTGGGGCCTGGAGCAGCGTTTCAGTTCATTTCAACACGGCTATTAAAAATTGGACCAATTCCACTCTTGAGTCGAGGTTTTCCTGTGCAAACGAACCCCACTGGAGTTAATTTGGAGTTTGCATGGTGTGACGTGCAAACAGCCGAGGTTCACTCTTGGGATACCGACGTGGCCGTGATGCGTTCATGACTCATGATCATGTCGGTTGTTGTTTTTTTTTTTTGCTTCTGTCATTGGAAGGCATGCTGTCTCATCAGCTAAAGCAGCATGTCATCGATGGGGAGAAGACCATCATCCAGAACCCCACAGATCAGCAAAGGTACCCCGAAGCCGGTTTTAACCCCCCCAAGTGTTTTTTGGCAATGACACGCCTGGTCTTTTCCGTCTTTGCTTGACTGGCTGCTGCCGCCCCTCTCCGCCAGGAAGGACCATGAGAAGGCTGAATTCGAAGTGCATGAAGTTTACGCCGTGGACATGCTGGTCAGCACCGGCGAAGGGAAGGTCAGTGCATGTTGTTGTTTTTCCCTCGTCTGAACGCCAGCGAGATAAGATAAGATAGAACTTTATTGATCCCCATAGGGGAAATTCTTTTGTCACGTCAGCTGAACAATAGCAGTGTCAATAAATATGAATATACATGTCATGAAAAGAGACAGTTAAAAGATAGCAAAATATATGTATAAAAAAAAACAAAAAACAAATGCAAAATGACCACATCAAAGCTAGAAATAGATAACAGAATAAAGAAAAACAGCATGGGTGAGAATAGATAACCAAAAGGCCACAAAAAGGACAAAAGTAGAAACAAAGTGACAACAACATCCAAAATAAAAAGGGTGCGAATGGAGAATGCGAGTCCATGGTGTCCACCCCTTTCAGGCTAAAGACGGAGGTTTGAGGACCACCATTTACAAGCGGGACCCGAATAAGCAGTACGGCTTGAAAGTAAAAACGTCCCGCACTTTCCTCTGGGAGGTTGAGCGCCGCTTCGACACCATGCCCTTCACCCTCAGGTAGGGCTGCCGGCGGGACAATGAACATCCACGGCTCGAAACAAGATTCAACACTCTGGTTCTCATCAGGGCGTTTGAGGACGAGGCCAAAGCCCGTCTGGGTGTGGTGGAGTGTGCCAAACACGAGCTGCTGCAGCCCTTCAGCGTTCTCCACGAGAAAGAGGGTCCGTATGAGTGTGTGTCGCGTTCTCTCCATTCCCCTCCCTCCCCGGCCTTTGCCGTGACCCCTCTCGTTGTTCCCCCCCCAGGGGAGTTTGTGGCCCAGTTCAAGTTCACGGTGCTGCTGATGGCCACCGGCCCCCACAGAATCACCGGCGGGCCCTTTGAGCCGGAACTCTACAAGTCAGAGCATGAAGTCCAGGACCCCGAGCTAAAGGTGAGCAGCTGGGATCGCTGAGCAGTGTAAAGCAATGATAGTTGCTGCATAATTCTTAGTGCAATAGTTTAAGTTTGCTGAAAATCCTCTGAAAGCATTTTAATAAACTAGAATCTCGCATCTGAAAACATTCAATAATGTGATTTTTTTTGCTTTAATTAAAAAAAAAAAAAATTCAATTTGTTCAAGGCCTTCGTCATCTAACTTGCTCATTTTTAGTCGATTTTTACATTTACTGGCAGTATTTCCCCATGATTTTGGAAACTCAAAAGAAATTTGCTTCTTTTAAGTAATACGAATAAGCTCAACCCACACACTCCATGGTGTTTGTTTACGTGATCTTTTTCCTTCACAGAGATAATTGTGAGGGTTGAATTTAAGAGCTACACTCAAAAAAAAATTCTCAAGATACCTAGAGTATAAGAATGAATTATGAAAACATAAAAATAAGGGTAAAAATATTATATAACTTAGCCGAGTGGTAAATCTATCCTAATAAGTATTAAAGGTGAAACATGTGCAACCGAAACTACATCTCCCATGAGGAGGGCAGTGTAATAGCAGTTCACTGAACTTTGAAGGAAAACTTCACATTGCCAAGTCTGTGTTCATTGCGTTGATCCGCTCCTTAGCAGCTGAACGACCCTTCACCAACCCGAGCAGTTAAACCTGCAGTCTCCGTTTACTTGCATCTCCTCTCCTCTGCTCTCCAGACTTTACTACAGAGCTCCGCGAGCCGCAAAACACAGAAGAAGAAGAAAAAGAAGGTACGTCGGATGTATTTACAGCGGCCGTTCGCACGTGGGAGTTCAGCATTGAACGCACCGATTTTTATTTTTTATTTTTTTTATTTTTTTCTTCTTTTTTTTTTTAAGCGCCGTGACGACGTCAATGTCGCTGGACGTCTTTAGGGTTTCTAAAGAGACGTTTGATATTATCGCCAATGTCAAACTTCTGCATGCAAGATATGTCTTCTTCTGTAATTAGGCAGGCGATTGGCTGCCGCCTCTTTCCAACCCGTTCCATCCCTCCTGCTGCGCACTGACCCGTGTTCCCTTGTTTTCGTCCTCTGTGTCCTGCAGGCCTCAAAAACGGTGGAAAACGCGACGGCACAGCCCGCCGAGGAGACCGAGGCGGCGGAATGAAGATGCCCCCCCCCCCACGGTTGCGGGGGGGACAAAAACAAAAAAACATGAGGAATGTCCCCGTGATTCTTCACCAATCACACAACGGAGTTGCTTTTACAAATTGACAATAGTTTAAAAGAAACTACAGAGATTATCGAACTTGCATTGACGCTTAACCCTTTACTGTGTTAGTTGAGAGAAACGGGAACTGCTGCCGTGGTTTGGAAATTATTTTTAAACAACAAAACTTTTTTTTTTTTTTTGTTCAAAGAATTATTTACGAATGTTTCTGAAATTGAAGCGAAATTAATCAGTTTGCATGTGAAAACAGCACGCATTTCTATTTTGGCCGACGACCCTCCCGATTTAAAAACCCCGTCGCCGTTAATTTTTCCTTCGGGAATGGACTTCGCAACCGGCCGTAAGGTTAGAGAACAGTCATATTTGTTAGATTCTATGGTCCCCACGAGTGAATCGCGAGGATAGAAGCGTTGCTTCACGACACAGGTGGGATATTTTGCATTTCAAACCTTTCGAACAGAGATATTTTCGTAGCAGTAAAGGGTTAAATGTTGATAACGTCTCGGTGAGAACACGCGCCCTTTGTACGATCCCGCGACAGAGACGATCTCAAGATTTTTTTCAGTGTGTGAGAGAGAGAGAGAAAGAGCTTCGCCCAAGAGCTCACGAATGTCAATTCCGTTCCATCCTCGCTCCCAGACCACCTTTAAGACTGAAACTATGTTTTAAATTACAAAATTTTTTTAATTGGTCAGGAGGCAGAAGGGGGGTGAGGGAAGCAACCGATGTTTGGTTGACTTTAGGGAAAACACTGCTATATTTACTGCCATGAAAGTATGAAAACGGACTTTAAAAAGACTCTCCAGGACGTGCTGTAAGGTCTGAGGAAATGAAAGCCGCCGCGTGTTTGTCACATCTTGGGGAAAACCAATGTCGAGACCTCCAGCCAAGTGAAATCATGTAATGTAGCTCAGTGAATGGGCAAAAAGAAATTTACAACTAATAAACATTTTCGTATTTTTCTGTTTTCATTAAAGGTCCGTGTCAAAGACTTTGCCTTTTTATATCCAAGCGCTGTATTTGTTTTGATCGGACACAGGTGGCTCTGAAACACGATTCGTTAGATGCCAGGTCGCCTTTGTTAGAGTCATACACAATACCCCAATAGTCACAGTGAATAAAATACAGATTTTTTTATGTCATCTTTGAGACATTGCTAGGCAACTTTGGATCTAGTATGTGCCAAAGAATTCAAGTAACGATTCTACTAGGCTTCAGAAAGCAAATGATACGTTAAATGCCAGTAGGAAACTACAGGTACATCTCAAGAAATTTGAATATGAAAAAGTTCAATATTTTTTTTTAAAGTGAAACATTTTATATAGACCTATTACACAGTGGAATACTTCAAGCCTTTGTTTGTAAAGACTTGGATGATCATGGCTCACATGATGAAAACATCTCAAAATTAGAATGTTAATTGTTATGAAAAGTTTTGCATGTCAGTTGGAAATAAAGGTCCCAGAGGCTGGAAGAAGAGGGGAGAGGCACAAAATCCATGCGGGTGGGAAGTTTCCACAGCTAGCAACGCTTTTGGCTGCCCGCTGGTGTTGGTCCGCTACGTTTTCTGAAGACCACATACAATGCAGCGGTCTTCCGAGATATTTAGAGAGCGTTATGCTTCCTTCTGCTGATCAGCTTTGGGAGGATGCTGATTTCCCTTTACAGCTGGACTTGACACCTGCTCACACTGCCAATTGGACAAAATGTTGATTCAGCTGGTGTTCCCGTGCTTGATGGGCCTGCAGCTGGCTGCACTGACGCAGTAATTCATGCAAAAGGAGAGCCAACCAAGTATTGAGTGCATAGAAATCAAGATATTTTCAGACATTTCTGTTAAAAATCCGTTTGTATTGATCTTACATTTTCTAATTTTCTGAATAAGGGAATTTTGGTTCTTTTAAGCCGTAATCAAAATTTCAAGGAAAAAAAGCTTGAACTATTTCTCTGTAATGAAATTATAAACTATATGGGTTCACTTTCTGATATGATTTGACAAAAAATAAAAATAACTTTCATGATGTTCTAATATTTTGACATGTACCTGTATTTAGTTTCTACATTTTGGTTTGTCCGACTCATGAATTATAGAAGAGACGTTAGAGGCAAGTAGCATAAAGCAATTTCTAAAAAGCATTTTTCAACATGAATATTTTGAAAAATTATTTTTCAACATGAATATTTTGAAAAATTATTTTTTAAAGATAATTGTACAGAAACAGAAGAAATTCAAATAGATTTATGGATAGCTTGTATTACGATTTTTTTTAACCTCAGCAAAAATACCGTTTGCTGCTGCACAGCCGATATCCCCGATGTGTTTCAAACCACTCCGCGATGTTTGTTTATGTGATCTTTCTACTTTACCTTTCTAGTTGTGAGGGTTGAGTTCAAAAGGTACACTAAAAATCGGACCTTTTTTCTGAATACATTATGAGAAAACATAAAAATAAGGGGAAATGTTATTCAACCGAACCCTGAGGGGGTAAATCTATCCTAATGAAGTCGGAACGGCGAAAGATGTGCAACCTAAACTACATTTCCCATGAGGAGAGCAAACAGCAGCCCTTGAAGTTGCGTCGCTTTAATATGACGTAATAAAGATAATAAATAACGCCCTCTTTCTTCGTCACATCCTCTTTCCATTGCTCTTGTCGCTTCGAGGTGAGCTAACCCTTTACCTTCGTCTCAATCCGCTACAATCTTATCTTTTCTAAAGTCATCCGGCGCCGTTAACGTTGCTGTGTGTTTGTCTTGAACAGGATCTCTCCACACGATGAGAGCCAAGGTAAGTGTTCGGTCATTATTGACGTTTTTTTGGCGCTTTCTCTCTGCCTGTACACCACTGCTAGCATGGCTTCATTGAAAAACCCTACTCTACTCTTTAACAGTGACATGAATAACCAGGTCCTCGACCGGATGTCACATTGGGCTTTTTTTTTTACCTTGTGCTTATCATTGATCAAAATTGGTAAAAACGCCAGACATGTGTTGTAATATTGTGATTGCTAACGCGTTGGGCCGCCCTGCTGCATACCGTGATAACCGATGGTTATACATCGAGTATTCCCGGCTGGACAAACTTGCCCAATAAATCAGTTTCTACAGTCAGTAGTCCACGTTTTAGCAGGCTTTCTCACCTGTTGCCGCATAACTTGATAAACCACTGTGCTGTAAATTTCACCTGCTCATCAATATTCCTGTTGTGTTGCAGTGGAGGAAGAAGCGCATGCGCAGGTGAGCGTTAAATATTGTTTTTCCAGTAATTATTGGGCTCAGAATTAATTTGAAACGTCTGTTTACTGCTGCTGTGGACCCGTATCACTAATAAGTGGTCAGTTGTAGAAAAGAGAATAGAAATTGATGAGACGTACTTGAACGATCCCGTGATTGGGAAATCGTTTCGAAGCAAGACATGTAAGGTAGTAGAAATGTCAAGGTTTCAACAGGGCTAATGTGTAATTGGAAGTGTCATTTAGGATGCAAAGGTCTACCTACTTAATCCATTAAAATCGAGGCTTGCCATGGCACCCCCTAACCCCAGCCAGTTATTAGATTGTGTAGAATTGTCAAGTAACAGCTTGTTTAATTTAAATTTCCAGGTCTAGATATCTTTTTTTTTAGCCCATTGGACACAAAATGCTTTCAGGTTACCCTTATTTATTTTGCCCTTGCAGGCTGAAGCGTAAAAGGAGAAAGATGAGGCAGAGGTCAAAGTAAGCCCTCATCCCCAACCGCGGTGATCCTGTCAGAGCCTCTCCCTTGATGGATGCGTGCAACTGAAGTGGAATCCCCATCAGCGCGTTCCTCCCTGATGACTCCACAGGCTGTGGAGAAGCCTGTGAACAGGGTCCTAGGCACTGACAACGGACAGATCTCAACAACAGACACGCGGCTGCTATGTTCATGGACCACGATGCATATTTACCATCATCTGTCGTTTGGTGTACTGAACAATAAATGAACTGTTCTTAAGGTTTCTGATGATTACTGTTTCTTCCTGGTGTGATGCATGATAATTGAAAGCTAAATTTGACATGTAAAACATGGATACCTTAACTGCAAAACCGAGTTATGCATGGGTTGTCGTGAAAGAGTTATGACATCTAAGGGTGGTGTATGGTTAAGTTCACAATGATCACCCACGGAGGAGGAAGAGTCAAAATTTCTGCACAGTGCAAACTTAACTAACTTAAGAGTTGAAACCCAAAGTATGTAGGGTCAACAGTCAGGAGCTGTGGAGAGAAGTGACGAAACTCATGCAGGTTGGAACTAGTGAAGAGGGGTGATGTTTGAGCTCAGTGCCCCCCCCCCCCCAAAATAAAAGGTGTAGAACATGGGGGTGAGACCAGCGATGGTGTGTGTGATATGGAAGCTGAGGTTGGAGGAGTTCTGGAGGAAGACCAGAAACGAGGTTTATGGAGGGATGGGAAGAGATCAGGAAGTTACATCGTGTGAGAAGGAGGCAGGTGATTGGCAGAGGGTTAGATTGAGGCAGGTGACAGATGGTGAAGATCTGGGTAAAAAGATGCTTGAGATTCGAGGAAGACTAGAGAGGAGCTTTGTGGGTGAAGGGGGAGAGGACAGGAAGTGGTAGTAGTTGTTGTGATAGCACACGATGTAGAGAAGAGGGTTAGACGGTGGCAGGTGATTTGCTCTGCCCGCTGCTGAAGGGAGTAGCCGAAAGAATAAGAAGTCACTTTGGCGTGTGCCGTCTGCAAAATGAAATACTTGCATGCTCTATCTATGTGATTAGCCTGTTCGTCAATACACCTTATTTTGGTTATCACATTCGATAATATTTTGGACAGAACTCAGTTCATGTTCTTCCCTTCCTTCCTTATTACTCCATGATGTCTTGTTTTGTTTTGGGTATTTCATTTCCCGAGCATCGCCACCAGGGGGCGATGTCGAGCCAAGTAGGCCGACGCGCCACTGCGTAGCCGTGAGGTCGGCGAGGAAGAACAGCGCATTGTAAACACACGGATATGGCTGACGATCGGGGTGGAGGCGAGGACAACATAGACGACAACATGGGGAACCAGTTGCAGCTTTTACCGGGTAAAGCTTTCACCCATCGTCGGTGTCGTCGGGCCCTTTTGCGTGTGACACCGGAACCTAGCCCCTTTTCGCCGTCCGGCTAACAGCTAGCTTAGATTTCCCCTCGGGAGGCCGGTAATGTTAGCCGGCGCGTCTCCTTCCTCCTCTCCGCTTTCGCTTTCAGCGTGACGGGAGGCGGCTAAGCCTCCCCGCGGGCCTCGGTTCGGCCTCCGGGAGCCTAACGGCCTGTTCTGCTTGCTGTGTCACGACAGACAACGACGAGGAGGAGGAGGAGGAGGAGGATGACATGGAGACCGAGGACCGGGACAGCGATGATGCAGGGAAGCCCAGCGTCATAACCTTTGACCCCAGTCTGCCTACATCGCATGCTGTAAGTGACACACAACTGCCACTCCCATCTCTGTGTGTGTTTTTGTCTCCTTGTGAGTGGGTCTGCGGTCGCCCGTTTGCAGCATTTCCATGCCGATTCACCTCTTTTTGCAGTACCTCGGGGCGGACATGGAGGAGTTCCACGGCCGCACCGTGCACGACGACGACAGCTGCCAGACCATCCCAGTGCTGCCGCACACCGCCGTGATGCTCCTCCCTGGTCAGACGCTCCCCCTGCAGCTCTTCAGGCCGCAGGAGGTCAGCATGATGAGGAGTGTCATCCAGAAGGACCGCACCTTCGCGGTGCTGGCAAGCAGGTACACGTCCGTCGCCACCGATATCGATCACTAAAATCAAAAGGAACAAGTCATCACATTGAGATGCCAGGATGTGTTCAGGTTCATGTGGGGTAACACCTCCTGACACGTGTCTCCTGTAACAGCTTGCTCAAAAAGTCCCTGTGGGAAGGACCCCCGATCAAGTTGGGTTATTGAGAACAATCCCTAATCCCTTATAGATGCTTCAGCTCTCATCCGAGAGACTTCTTCAGCTCTCATGACCTGTGGGGAGTTTCTGAATATAACTGCCGAAGCCTTAGACAGGCTTGAGGAAAGCATTGCTAAGAGTCTGAGTTGTCAAGTACTCAGTTACAAGTTATTTCACTTTGTTATTAATTAATGACAGGCAGGATGCATTTTTAACAAGTTTTCAGCAGGTCAGGACGAGAACACACCTCCAGCGAGCGGGTGATTGGCAGAAACTAGGTCTAAGGGGGTTGTTATGCTTGTGCAGGTATCGTTCGTTGGGGAAAATAAGAGCATCTTTTGTGGGATTACCTGGATCGGAATGTGAAAAGGTCAAGCTAAACAATGAATGACAGCCTCCATTAGCATAACAACGCCCTTAGACCTAGTTCCTGCCCATCAACTCCTACATTTACAAGCCACAATAACCTAGCCCTGCCCAAAACCCTGGTGGTTATATTTGCAAACTCCCCACAGGTCATGGGAACTGAAGAAGCCCATTGGATAAGGGCTGAAACGTCTTCAAGTGAAGAAATTAGAGTCCAGTTGCCAAGACAAGAAGATTCAGACAAGAATTCACCATGAACTGGATGACTGAGAACCTCCACAGACATAATGTTTTAGACATATAACACGGATGCGTTGGTCGACCCTTAAATATCCGCTGGTTTCGGTTTGACCTAGTTGGTTTTGATGCTGATTTTCCTCGCAGTGACGCGGGCGAGCCACAGGTGGAGTATGGAACGACGGCGGAGATCTACGCATACCGGGAGGAGCAGGAGTACGGCATTGAAACGGTCAAAGTGAAAGCTGTTGGGAGGCAGAGGTTCAAAGTCCATGAAATAAGAACTCAGGCCGACGGGTAAGTCAGAACCCCACCCTTGAATCGGCGGCCAGTGATCGGTTCTTGTCGCTCGGGAACTGGTGTCTCTGCAACAAAGACAGGCACATCGTTGCCATCGGCCGGCAAACTTTAGCCGCGTAGTCCTTTCTTATCTTTTTTGTTTGATTGTATCTATATTTGGCTTTCCAGCAGGCGACAAATGAGAACGGGTTTTGTCATCTGTGACGAGCACATCGGCAGAGATCCGAGAGAATAATCGAGCAAGTGACTCCTGCCATCCAATTTAGGGGTGTTCTTATAGTTTGCCACCAGAGGGCAGCATTTTCCAAACTATTTTATTTTTTATTTTACTTTTTTACAAAAGTTTAATTATCTTATTTCATTTGTTTCTTTTCATATTAAGTCATTTTTTTCTTTTTATAGAAAGTAAATAATTTCATTATTTTACTCATTTTTTACTTTTGATGAAAAGTAAATGATCTCAGAGAATGATAGAGCAAGTGACTTCTGTGATCCAAATTATGAGCCGAGGTGTGATATCACAGTTCGCCACCAGATGACAGCATTTCCCCATTTTGATATTGACCTGAAGTAGTTAAATGGTCTCAAATGGTACTTACCTTGATAGTAATACTTTAAAATGTTCATTCTAGATACTGAACTTAATTTTAGATGTTTAATGTTGCAAGGACAATGCACATGAAATATACATGTATTAATCCTCTTGGGAATTTTTTTTCTGATAATTTGAAATGTCAATGGGGAAAAATTAAAGTATGGATATTGGGGTCACATTTTCAGGAAGAGTAAAAGAATCTAATACTTTTCTTGGATCTGTAAACAGCAGAATAATCTCCTGGTAAGATGTGGATGTCTTTAATGAAGAAAATGGTACTGACCAGGAGAAATGCAATATTTTAGATGCAATTACTGTGTTATGTCATTGTCCGCCGTTCACTCTGTTTGAACGGGACAGAAAAAGACAACTTGTGTCCCGCTTGAAAATGAAATGCCCCCCCCCCCCCCCCCCCCCCCCCCCCCCCCCCCCCCCTCCCCGTCCCGTGCCTCCCCCCCCCGGGACAACAACCCCCACACCAACCACTACCCCC
>CAAKHD010001032.1:25194-71054 GCA_901007705.1 Fistularia tabacaria | reverse complement strand
ATAGTTTTATACCCCTTTTAACATATTTAGAAACCAGTCACCTGCTACTAAATATTCATGTGTTGTGCACCAAAATGGTCCAAAATGCTCCAACTCGCCGAGATCAACATTTTTGACAAATGTAGCTATAACTTTGGAAGGTACAACTGGATTTCAGTCATTTTGAAATATATTGCATAGTTTTATTGCCCATTTAACATATTTAAGATCGAGACACCTGGTACGAATCATTCATAAGTTGTGCACCCAAGTGGTCCAAAACGCTCTAACTCACCGAGATAAACACTTTTTGACAAACATTGCTATAAAATTGGAAGTAGTGGCTTGTTTTCAGTCATTTTGACATATTGCATAGTTTTTTACCCCATTAAACATATTTCAGAACCAGACATCTGCTACTTAGTATTCATGTGTTGTGCACCAAAGTGGTCCAAAACGCTCTTCCTCACCGAGATAAACACTTTTTTGATAAACAAAGCTAAAACTTTGGAAGTAGTGGCTGGATTTCAGTCATTTTTACAAATGTTGAATAGTTTTATACCCCATTTAAAATATTTCAGAACCAGACACCTGAGACTAAGCATTCATGTGTTGTGCACCAAAGTGGTCCAAAACGCTCTAACTCGCCGAGATAAACACTTTTTGACAAACATAGCTTTAACTTTGGACGTTACGGCTGGATTTCAGTCATTTTGACATATATCGCATGCTTTTATACCCCATTGAAAATATTTCAGAACCCGACCCTAGCTACTAAGCATTCATGTGTTGTGCACCAAAGTGGTCCAAAACGCTCTAACTCACCGAGATAAACACTTTTTGACAAACATTGCTATAAAATTTTAAGTAGTGGCTTGATTTCAGTCATTTTGACATATGTTGCATAGTTTTATACCCAATTCAACATATTTCAGAACCAGAACCCTGCTACTAAGCATTCATGTGTTGTGCACCAAAGTGGTCCAAAACGCACTTCCTCCCTGAGATAAACACTTTTTTGATAAACAAAGCTAAAACTTTGGAAGAAGTGGCTGGATTTCAGTCATTTTGACACATGTTGTATAGTTTTATACCCCATTTTACATGTTTAAGAAGCAGACACCTGCTACTAAGCATTCATGTGTTGTGCACCAAAGTGGTCCAAAACGCTCTAACTGGCCGAGATAAACACTTTTTTACAAACATAGCTATAACTTTGGAAGTAGTGGCTGGATTTTAGTCACTTTGACGTATGTTGCATAGTTTAAAACCACATTTAACATATTTCAGAACCAGACACATGCTGCTAAGCATTCTTGTGTTGTGCACCAAAGAGATCCAAAACGCTCAAACTCGCCGAGATAAAAACTCTTTGACAAACATAGCTCGAACTTTTGAAATAGTGGCTTGATTTCAGTCATTTTGACATATATTGCATAGTTTTATACCCCATTTAATAAATATCAGAACCAGACACCTGCTCCTATGCATTCATGTGTTGTGCACCAAAGTGGTCCAAAACGCTCTAACTGGCCGAGACAAACACTTTTTGACGAACTTAGCATATAACTTTTGAAATAGAGCCAGGATTTCAGTCATTTTGATATATGTTGCAGAATTTTATACCCCATTTGACAGATTTCAGAACCAGACACCTGCTACTAAGCATTCATGTGTTGTGCATCAAAGTGGTCCAAAACACTCTAACTCGCCGAGATTAACACTTTTTTGACAAACATAGCTATAACTTTTGAAGTAGAGGTTAGATTTCAGTCATTTTTACATTTTCTGCATAGTTTTATACCCCATTTAACATATTTCAGAACCAGACACCTGCTACTGAGCATTCATGTGTTGTGCACCAAAGTGTTTTTTTTTCCAAAGAGCGTACGTTGGACAGCATGATGGTTTTGATGGCCAGCTTTTTTGGGTTAGCCACTAGCCTAGCCTGGACTGCTCCACGCTTACTCCTCCTCTGCTTCCTCTCGCGCCGCTTCCACGGCAGGTGAGATGAAGGAGTAGGAGGCGGTGTCAGCTTGGTCCGCTGGAGCAGGTCACGGTCCCGTAGCTCTGCAACGAGTGCAGAGTTTAACTTTGTTGGAGAACTTCTGCCGATGGAAATCAGAAGCTCCCAGCTTAATGTGACGAACAGGACAGACGAAGACGAATTAACATGAAAACACCATTTCTCTGGGACGGAGAGAAGCTGTCCCGTAGGTCACGCACCGCCATCTTGGATCCAATAACTAACAATATGGAAAGAGAGCGCTAAAACTCCAGTTCCTCACAACTCTAGTTCCTGCCACCTCCAAAAGTTCCTTGTTAATTCTTCCATAGTCTGAAGGAATCAATGATGATGAGTAAAGAGGCCCGATTAAGAGTTTTGTTGAATGGAGCAACCAGAACCACCTTCAACTCAACGTCACCAAGACCAAGGGGGTGGTGGTGGACTTCAGGAGGAACCAGAGGACACCGGTACCATTCACCATCCAGGGTGTGGAGGTTAAGATGTTTGACTCATTCAAGTACCTTAGGGTCCACATTAACAATAAACTGGACAGGACTTATAACACTGATGCCCTCTACAGGAAAGGTCAGAACAAGATGTTCTTCCTGAGGAGACTGAGGTCATTCGGTGTCTGTAGCGGGCTCCTCAGGACCTTCTACCAGTCTATGTTAGCAAGTGTGCTTTTCTTTGCTGTGGTGTGCTCTAGGAAACAGGAGCTGAGCGGAGGGTGAAGGAAAAACTTTGAGCAATCCTGGCCAATCCCTCTTACCCCCTGCACAACAAATTGTGGGTGATGGGCAGGTAATTCAGACAGCGAATCATCCCACCCCAGTGGAAAACCAAATGCTTCAGACACTCCTTTGTGCTCACCGGTATAAGGCTGTACAACAGCACTCTAGACAGCACACAACTCTGATCGTCCGGAGTTGTGTCTGTACAGTCTCTATTTCTTGTAATTGATATTGTTTAATGTCTTTTGATACCTGTTCTCTGCTCTATACTGCAGTGACACCCGAATCTCCTCTATGGGGATCAATCAAGTATTATCTTATCTTAACTTAAAAGGTTGGCAGGCATGGCTGCTCCCAGTCAAGGTAGGATGGAGAGGGTTCCCTGCACAATCAGATTGGAAACTGCTCACGGCCGTAAGAACGATAGGAGAGAAAGACAGCGGCTTGCAGGATGTGGGAGGCAGCAGAGCAAGCATCTTGCTGGTTATGGAGAAGGAGAAAGGATTTAAGCTGGAACCCAGGAGGATAATATGGGCACAACAACAGACCCACCATTGGCAGTGTTATGGTTCAGGGTCGAAACCCTCCGGTCCTTTCTAAACTTCAGGGCAGTGAATTCACCTACGGTTGTATTTGTATAGAGCCGACCAAGGAGGGATCATGTACATTGAGTCAGTAATAATAGGGATTTTAAGCATTCATAAGCATTTAAGCATTCCTTTTAAGCATTCATATCAAACAGCATGAATATTACCTTTAGGACTGACACCATACCCAGGCCACTGTCAGCAAGGCTGGCATTGGCCCAGTTCCTCTGGTCATCCAGATCAGGTTTGTGAATTGAAAGGGAGGATGAGTAGGAGCAGCTTCTTTTAAATGAAACAACCTAGCTCCAGAGGCTTAGTCCGATTGATCAAAAAGGATTTTTTTGTTTCACATAAGCCAAACTTTAGCTGTACAAGTACCTGTTCAGATTCTAACCCAGGTACATCCCCAGAAGTTCTACCTTTGTTCTATCTAGAACACCCACATTAACATAACCCCATCCAACCTGGTTTCTGCAAAACACCTCTCATTAAGTTAACAAGCCATTTCAACTTAGATGGGCCCTAACACCCGAGCAGTTATATAATGGAAATTCCCCACAGTCCACTGGAACTAACGAAGCCTCTCAGATGAGAGGTGAAACGTCTACAGTCCAGTTGCCACTATGAGATTAGGATGGCTGAGGGCCTCCATAGACACAATGCAAATTCTTGTCAGCCTATATACAATGGAGTAGACTATGAAGACCTGATGTTCATACTGATAGTTTTTTGCAAGTATATTGACTTGTTTTGAGTTTGATGCCAACAAAACATTCGAAACACATCTGGGACAGGAACACGTTTACCACTGGTTACATCGCCTTTCCTTTTAACATTCAAAGTTTTTGTCAGCATGTACGCCTCAGCATTAATGGTGCTTTCACAGATGTAATAAAGGTTTGAAAAAAAGAAGACTTTACAATAAATCAAGAAAATT
Organism: Fistularia tabacaria; assembly: GCA_901007705.1. NCBI lineage: Eukaryota > Metazoa > Chordata > Actinopteri > Syngnathiformes > Fistulariidae > Fistularia > Fistularia tabacaria. The sequence goes on along the minus strand of CAAKHD010001032.1, from coordinate 66,812 downwards.
TATTATAGCATGATTGAGCAAAAATCCGCTCTTCTTCAGTTGCTCGCCAAAATGTTATGAGAATCTGAAGAAGAGTGGATTTTTGCTCCAAAAATCATGCCATAATTTTCTTTTACTCTATGTTAAATAAATTCATTTTCAGAGCACTCTGGTGTGCAGATTTTTTTAACCCTTATTTAGTTGATACTTTTGATCCAGCACCCATCCCTAACTGGGCAGCGGATGTGTGTTCTTTTTTCTAAAGCCCTCACAGATGTGCAAATAATCCATTCCTTTGGCACAAACAAACCCCACATATCATTAGAGGTAATGGCTTTTGAACTTTGTGCTTCTCAGATCACAGCGCTTTTTTACTTTGCATCGGTCCTTCTTAGATGAGCTTGGTCTCAGCTCTTGAGTGTTATTGACATGGTACTTTTAACTTTAGCGCTGGTAGATGTAGCAACCAACTGTGTTAACATACCCTGTTTTGCAGTTCCTGGGCCAACCTGGACAGATCCTTTACAGAATTACATTGGTTTGTAGTCAAGTGCCACTTAAGGGCTCCTAGGTCATGGGTGTTCAATGTTAGTGTTTAGCCTTGCCACTTAACATGTCGAGTCCTCCAGATTTCTCGAGTCTTTTTGATAATATGGGCTGTAGTTCACAAAATCAATTATTACTTTCAATAATATTTTGAGAAACGTATTATACCCAATCATGACACTTCAGTGTTCTTCTTCCCAAAGAGAGTAAAGCCACATTCACTTGGCAGCCAAAAGGACTAAGTGGATGTTATTAGTTGTTAACGGAGAACACTGAAGCACTGCAGCTTAGCCAGGGTGTGTATTGATACAAAGACATTATTTCTTTTTTGCAATGTTAAGTCGCTCAGCAGCTCCCTCAACACAAGGCCTGTATGTATGGAGCTGGTGCCCCCTGCCCCCATACACAAGATGTGTCACTACAACAAAATGACAAGGACTCCCTTGTGAACCATTCTGTATTTGGGCCATCTTTTCTGAAGTGGAACAAAAGTATGCAATTTGTGTGAGAAGAGCCAGTGATGGTGGACAAAGTCATAATAATTGTTGACCCTTTGATTATGAGAAGGATGTTTTAAAAGAAACTAGCAATGGCATTGTTGTCTAGGCTTTTGATGATAAAAGCCAACATGTAAATTAAGACATTTCAAGAAACTCCGAGAAGCTTTGGTCAGGTAACTACAATATTTGTTTGGTGCAATCTTGCAAACTCAAACAAGGGAAAACCTACACCTGAAGTTAAAATATATCCAGGGAATGAGCATACATCTGACCAGGAAATTACCTACATAACAAGATCTGAATAGACACCAGCCAGAGTGGAAACTAAAACCCGCAGTCGGCCTCATTAAATTCAACCAAACTAATGAAAAAATCCAAATTAAAACCATTCTGTCATGGTATTTTTATGTAAAAATGTGAACACAGAAAAACAATTTCACATGAAAAAAATAAGGTTTAACCTTTAAAATTATATTGAAGCGAGACATGTTGGAAAGCATCCTTTCAAAACGACAAAACGGCACATGCAACCCTACAAAGGCTTCAAATGTAAAACAGTCTGGATGAATAGGACTCTGAGGACATCCCTCTTCCCAGGACATGGGGCCTAGTCTTGACTCTTCATAGCGCCACGGCAGCCATGCCAGGCTTTTACCTTTATTGGTCAGCGATGCACACTAACGGTCACAACTAGGTCCGAAGTAGGGAATCCATAGTCAAAGGGGACACGTCAAGGTGTCCATGCACAAAAAATGAATGTCTTCACATACAGTGGGGGGTGGGGGGGCAGATGGTCACTCGAGTTCTTTAAACCGGGCAAACATGGCCTTCCGTACTGCTTGTTTGTAGGTGGTATGGTCCCAGACCACATGCTCCTTTTTCTGCCGTTTCTGCTGGAAAATGTGGAATGAAAGCTTCAATAAACCGATCCCTCTGTTGTTGAGACACTGGGATATTTCGCCTACCTGTACAGGTTCTGCACCCAAACCAGGCCTCTCATTGTTGCTCTCCCTGAAAAACAGAGCGCCTAGTGTAATCCAAAGCATTGTACAAAAAGTGCCTCTTTTATATCCTACTTTTGTTTCCAACACGACTGTTCAGTTACTTACCTGGAACTCCCAGCCCAGGTGTGATGATGCTGTAGCTGCTGGTGATGGTGTTTCCTCCTTTTTTGTTCAGGTGACTTGGACACTTCTCTGACATTCAGCTGTGAGGGGTACAAGCCACCTTTAGGAAATCAGGGGAGAAACCAGACAATGGCCAGTGTTTCTTGCTGCACTTTTCACTTCACTTACTTCTTTCTCCTGGTTCTCTAATGCCTCCAGCTCCTTCTTTGATCTCTTGATCTTCAGGTGAATCTCCATGTTTTGCTGTTAAGACAGGAATTAAGTATTAGAGAACACAAGAGTGGAATCACTTTACACTTCTGCTCATTGCAGTTACTTTGTGCAGGTCGGACAGTTGTTGGTGGCGGATCAGAGCGTCTTTGTTGGGAAATTGTCTCCTGCAGAGGAGACAGGCCATTTTCTTCCAGTCTGTCAGCTTGTCATCCTTGTCCGACACATGGCTGCCCTGGTTGCTTTTTATCACTTCTTCCTTGTCCTCTTCCACCTCTTCGTCACTTCCAGCTGCGTAGTCAGACGCCAGCAGACCCAGGGACCCCATTGGACGCTGGTAGAGCCACACAGGCGAATGTTAAAAGAACAGAACCAGAATATTATCAGGCATTGAAAATAAGAGTCCCTGCCTTTGACTTTTCCTCCTTCTTCGGTGGAGCGAGGGGCTTCTTAAAGAGATCATCGCCACCTGAATTCTGTGGGACAAAATTCAAATTGGACAAGAAACCTTTTAATAAATGCAAGGGCAAAAATTAGGAAGTTGGACTGATCAGGAGTCACTAACCTTCCTTTCAAAAATAGCAAAACCAGCATCAGCTGACTTTGACTGTCTCTTCTCATCATCCACACTGCTCTTCAGGAAAGGCGACGGGGAACGTACACTTTCTTTCTGGCGGTTCTGGATCTTGGCCCAGCGCTCCATATCTTTCATGATCTGCATGCAGCGATAACATTTCAGTATCACACTCATGGGTCATGTGTGCCTTTTACAAATGATCCTGTGGAACCACAAGTGAGGTGCTACCTTCACAGCCGCAAGACTTTTTGGCTTCTCATCTTTGTCTCTGTCTTTTTTAGCAGGGTCCTCGTCTTCTCTCTTCTCAGAACACACACCAGAACTCTGGACAGACTCCATATCAGAGCCAGCAAGCGGGATAGATGACTGTGGAGAATCTGCTGTGGTTGATGGAGGAGCAGATGGTTTCTTCATCTCCAGAGGAGCATCTGCAGCTGGGTTGGAAAGGATGGCTTGGTCTTCAGCAGTCATGTTCACAGCCTGGGTCTCTGTGGAGGTTCCTCCAGGTACTGGAATGTAAGTCTTTGACACAGCATCCCAGTACATGTACTCCTGGTTTTGAGCATTGTAAAAGTACTAGAAGCAAAAATCATGGAAAACCAAAATGAAGATCTCAAAGTGAAAAGCAGGCAGTGGCCAAGAGTTTAGCACTTTCATTTGAGGAAAGAAAATCAAAAGGAGTGCCTGTGACATTTTAGTGAACAAAATGTTTATTACATCAAACTCCCCAGACAGGAGGCAGGAAGAAAATGTTGAACTTTTCTCACACAATGAAAGCTCACTCGATACTCACTCTGGAGTTGGGATCGTAGTATAGCGTTGTTTCAGGATCGTAGTAGAAGCCTGAGGTCGCATCATAAAGGTAGTTTGACATGTCTGGCGTCTCAGAGCCTGTAAGGGTTGTACCAAAAGTGAGTCCCTTAGAGCATCAGCCAATTCGGCATATCCAACATTGTACAGATAAGGCAGTAATCATGTTTACTGCCAAACACGTCTATTTAAGATGGTCTCTTCTAGCTTAACTCATTCAAAATATAAAATGCATTTACAGCTGTGATTTGACAATGCACACCCTTAGGTGAAGAGTTTCCTGACAAGACAAGACAAGACTGAACCTGCTCTTGTTTGAATGCTTCCCTTTACATATACATACTATATAAGTAGCTCTGTGAATCATCCAGGGAGGCAGGGATGCCAGCTGGTTCTGAAGGCACTCCAGTAGGTTGGTACAATGGATCCACAGGCTGAGTCTTATCATAGCCGATGACCTGCAAGAGTTAACAGAAATGTGTGGCTGAGCGCCTTGTTAAAAAAAGATAAAACTTTTTTTCTTCACAACCTACCTGGTTAATGCTTGGATCTGACAGAGGTGGGTTACTGCTTCCTGCCGTCAGATCACCTGAAAAGGAAAATATGCTGTCTTTCAGACTGGTAAATTCTAGGATTACAGTGACCAGTGCGCAGCCATGACTGGAACAGAGGGTTTCCCGGGGCAGCTCACCTTGCATCCCAGCAGGTGGCAGCAGAGGCGGGAAGTACATTGGCGGTTGTGAGAAAGGTTGCTGCTGAAAGGCCAGAGAAATATAAGTAAGAGATCATCCAAGAGCACTGATCATTCCACTTTGTAAATCTCAAACAAATTAAAACCAATGTCCTACCCCTGTCATGCTTGCCTCAGGGGGGTAACCAAGGATGGAACTGTTAGGTTTGTCCAAATCTTTTCTAAAACTGGGAGACAGGAAGCAGTCAGTTGAAGGGAACTTTCTAGAAAACATCATTGTTAAAATCCTTGAAGAACAAAGACTCACTTTTGGTTTTTCAGAGGTTTCGCGACCTCAGCATAAACTCTGACCCCATCAATGTACAGGGGGCGGGGTTTGGTTAGGAGCTCAACCAATCGTGTCACTTGCTACAAAATGAAGCAAATGTTGAGACAAACAAACCTCAAGCAGGGACATGTTGTAAATGTGGACAGAACAACAACATTTTTACTACCTCATGGGAGTCCATGTCAACAAAGCAGAAGCACTTTGCCCCAGGAGGCTTGGCCTTGACAAGACGGACATTCCTCTCATCCAGATATGCAAAAGGATCCAAGGCTTTCAAAATAGTCTCCACTGTTGTTGTGGGCTTGACATTTTTAATGATCATGGCTGTGCAACAACAAGGAAGATGTGGTTACGGAAGGATTCAAGCTGGAAATGTCAAAAATGTCAGTTGAATTCATATCTGCCTACTTTTGCTGTCTTTAAAAACTGAGTCAGACTGGAGCGCATTAGGATTTGGAAGGTTGCGATTTCCCCAAGAATCTGCCGGTGACTCCATTTCCTGCTGCTGTAGCTGCTGGTCGACCTGCTGCTGCCAGGCCTCAGGAGTCAAGTCGGAACTGCGCTGCCACTGGGGGTTGGGGGAGGATTGCATTGGACTTTTTGCTTTGGACCCATTCAAGTTGGTATTCAATTCTTCCAATGGCTGATCTGAGCTGGACAACTGGGACTCCTGGATTTTAGGCAGATTGTGATGAGATTCCTGATTGGAAGAGAAACATAGAAAACAGGACATGTCAGAGGACGAAGTACACCCAGATGTCATACCAAAGAGTCTGAAAATCGTCAACTCGCCTTGGACTGACCTCATGTTTAAGACAATTTAAGATGGATACGATCAGTGACAAGCTTTTAGTTTCAACCTTCCGATTTTGCAATTTAAAAAACATTTAATTGTTCACAACAGCAAATCATGCAGGATGCAAGCAAAAACAAAAACAAAAAAAAAAAAAGCGTCTACAGCTCGCATCGGTCTATTTTCACTTCTATGCAGGTTGAATGCTGCATACTATTCCTCTGCAACTTGTTAAAACACAACAGACAGAAAGTATTCTACTCACATGGACACCTTCATGCTCCTCTGGTTGAGAGTACCTCATGGAAACGGTTCTAGAGCCAACTTTTAGGGATTCCTAAAAAAACAAACCGGTGGAATGAGTCAGAATTATTCAGCACCAGTGGATAGTGTCTAAAATATCACTGACAGGTTTAGCACACGTTTTCACAGCTGATAACACGGGTTCAGGGCCCACGTCGAGCATCATGCTTAATGAAATGGGCCATCCCCTCAGGACACTACATGGTTTAGAGGGAGCTACAAATTGGGGCTGTATCTAGTGATTACTCTAAATTACTAGATCAATCACCATGATATGGTTTTTAAAAAAAAAAAAAATTAAAAAAACAAAAACCCAAGGCTGCATCGCAAAATGGCTGATCATCAGAATACAAGCTCCAAAGTAGACAGGTTTCTCCTGCACAACTGGGAAAGAAAAAGAAAAATACAGCAAAGCCTGGAGCAAGAAAGCTGAGGTGCCAGACAACTGGGTTAGAAGGTGAGGGATCAACTGATCATGACAGCATCTGGTTCTCTTCCCATTGTTCACTCATGCTCTTCTATAGTAACCCCTGTCCCTTCTTCATGGAGACCCATGCCACAGAACCATCTCCAAAGAAGCAGGCAAAATAAGTCAATATCGGGGTTTGAAAGCGACAATGATCAATAAATAAACCAACTTTACCATTACTAACCCCACCCATCATAAATGGGGAAATCTTGACTGAACATTTTTTATGTCATTAGATTCAAAGTCAACTCCAAGGTCTCTTTCAAACAAAAGATTCCACAAACAAAACCATGTGAAGCACAAGCTAGTTTTCTTCAAAGGCAACCTGATGGTTGACAAGTGAGAAATTCTTCTTGAGGGAAATAAAAAAAATAAATAAATACAAAACACCGGAAAAGAGCCATAGACCTCCTCTCCATCAGTTGTTAAGGCCTTCATGTTTGCATGCAGGAGACAAATAATCAATGGCATGGACAATTCTCTCTGTGAATGAATCTGTGCTTGGGTAAGGTAATGGCAGGGGAAGGAGTCGAGTCCACCTGCTAACCTTTAACAATTTCAAACTAAGTCTGCTTGTTGGTCTTCATAAGATCCCCCTCACATTATACCTTGTTTGCAGATGTTATCATGAATCTCTTCATTTCCAGTTATGACTTTGGTGTTAACTGATGTGCCATGTATGGATACATCTGTGAACGCTTTCAGAACCATGGCAATGCATTTTGGCTGATCTCTTAGAAACAGGTAGCTACATTCAGACACTGCCTTACATTACTTTTGAATTATTCTAAAGAAGTTGTTCATTTGACTTATTCTCTCTCACACTGCCCCTTACAGCCATCTTCTGAAACCTCCCAAAATGTGAATATGAAATCAAATGAATCGTTAGAATTACAGCCGGAACTATGAGTCCAATGCAGGAAATATTGGTTGAAGAAGCAGCACCATAAGTAATGATGAATGATTATTCTGCTAGTGGATCATGTGGTTGATCAATCACACGGTGCAGATTACAGACCAGGAGTGCAGCTAGTAATACGCTAACTACCACTTCAAAATGTAAAACCACACCTCACAGACGACGAGGATTTTCTTTTTATATGACCAATTAGGACAAGGACCAACAATACTGTGATATGCTTGAGACAGTTTCCCTTCGCATGTCACCATGTAGACTAGAGTTTTAGTTCTCTAGAGCAAAATAAGAAAGCTGAAATTCCAGAGGATAGAGAATCATGATTGAAACGCTGAGGAGACCCTTCCAGACTACATACGCCCATCACCAATGCCAAAAACTGGAAATGCTTTGACCCAACAAGAGCATTTGATCAACAGAAAAGTGGGAGGGCATCAGTACTAGTAGCCCACAACTTCCATTGCAATCCTTCAAGGCTCACAAGAGGAAAAACCAAATATATAAATTAGCCAAACCAAAATGTTAAAAACAAATGTTTGAGGTACAGACACTTCAGGCAATTAGAATTCATGTAGCCAATGGATTTCTGCGACGATCTGGATGGAACAAAATTTTACTCTGAACTCCAAAGGTTCGCTGTGCTTAGGATTACAAAAGATCACCAGAATATCTCCAAGGAAGAAGATCCACTGGTTAGGTCAACAAATGAGTGAGCACTTTGGATCTGATGCTCACACTCAATGTATTAAGGACAAATTACTGAGGTGTTCCTCAGGAGGAGTATCGCTGTTCAAAGGTTTTATCCACAATATTTATGGCAGTGCTATCATTTTACAGCTAAAAACCATGAAAATCCAAACATGACTTTTGGCCGCAAGAACACGTGACCTTATCCTACTCCCTGCTGACTCATTCTGGAGCAGCATGGAGACAAAAGAGATTCTCAACAAATCAGTCGAACACGAACCGCGGTATTGTGGACGATAAGGATATGCAATGAGACAGATCTGAGCCCTATACTGGAACCAAAAATATAAATATATATAAATTTAAATATGTAGCTGCTCTTTGGTGTCAATCTCAGGATCTTCTTCAAAAACTCTTTTACAAAAGCAGTCTTCGAACATGCCCTGTCCCTGCCTCTGATAAATTAATCTGATTACCACTTAAATAAAAAAACTAGCCAATTCATTGTTCGAAGAAGAAACCGTCAGCATTTTAGAAAACTTGCTGAATATAAAATGTATCCTGTGAACACGAGACTGACATCCCCCGTGAGGTCTACATCCCGATCCACCCCCCCACATACACACACACCCTGAGCCAATCACAGGTTTGGCCGGCTCGTTAGCAGAAAAAAAGGGAGCCCTGTGTTTAACCAGGTAGATTTAAAAAAAAAAAAAAAATGTAAGCCTAACCAAGCCACCTAAAATACTATCTAGCTGACTGGATACATATTTATGGGCTGGGTTGAGACGGCTAGATTTAAGGTTAGCATCAAAGAGCCAATAAGGACTTTCCCATCTCTTTAAACAATTGCCACCCCCCTCTCTTCTTTCTTCCCCCATCGACTAAATGCCCTCTCAAGCCCTCATAATCCTGATGGGAGAGGCGGCCTTCGTGGACTGACGAGGATAGGCCACCTTGTTGGACTCCATGAAGTGGACTGCATCCTCGAGGTTTAAAAACTCCACATAGGCGGTATCGTAGCTGTAACCTGGGGACAGCATTTGAAATACAGATGTTTTTTGTTAGTCAAGTCCAGTAACGACAGTCACTCTCTAAAACAGAAGACAGCAGTTCGTGAATGCATCGAGATCGTTTTGCAGGCCACGTTTAACCCTTCACTGGCATACATACCCTCCTGAAGAAATGTTTTTTGCTTGGGTTTATAGCTATTTCCTTCTTCTTACAACATCTTATCAGAAGTCATGTCAGACTTTGATAACAGAGTTTGACTAACCAGGTTTTGACAGAAATATTCCAGACCAAACAGCTGTGGTGTTCATTTCAGAACCAGTGTTGTGTGTGTAGATAGAAGTAATATCTGTATTCGGAACGAATGTAAAAACAGACACTTAAATTCATCTAGCCAGACATTTGGATAAATTCAAGCAACTAATGGAGTTTAAATATTAATCTGCATTACAATGCATAAATGTGAAATGTAATAAAGTAAGCTCTTTGTTTTATTTTTCCACCAATGCATACAGCAAACCTCTGGGGAAGACGAACACACCGTCATTAAGAGCTGTGGAATGTACCCAGCGCTAACAAGAACGTCTCCGTTTCCATGTGCTGACATTCTTTTGCCATCAGAGAACATTGATACATTGTCTCTGACGGACACATTCAGTGAGAAACTTGGCACCGATCTTTTGTGACAGTGGACATCAACCTCCAAAGCTAGCAATGTTAAGTGCTGACAATGAGCCACATCCTCAAACAAAACACCCCCCTTTTTTCTGCTAAACTGAGCACAATTACACAGCCCAAGAACGACAACAAAAGCAAACACGCAGAACTTCGAAGAAACAACGCAGAGTTCGAGTATCGTAACAGCGAAATATCGGGGGACATGTTAGCGATTGACTGCCCCAAACAGCTCTTTAAGGAAACCACTGTTTTACCTGGTGTCACATTCTTCATCCTTATCCCCTGTACTGGAACACCATCACAGACTGCAAAGGCACCGAGAATCTGAAAGAGAGAAAATATCCACACTAATTGATCTCTTGAAAGAAACAATTGACATCTGGTGATCAAAGTACATGGGAGCAGCTCTCCTGTTACCTGCTCCATTGTGGCTGTCTTTGGAATACCACTTATGGATACTGTGCTGGAGACTCTGTCCTCTACTGATGCATTCCTGTAATCTTGATCCTTTCGTTGCAAAGTTTTGATTACAAGTTATTGATAGTAAAGTACGAAAATACTCTGAAATAAAAAATGCAAAGGTCTCAAATCTTACCTGAGAACCAGACTCACTAAATTTTGAAGGGATGATTGGTTTTGTGTCTTGTAGAAGTTTATCAGGCGTTGGGAGCTCCTCGGGCTTGTATTCAAAGGCTCTTCCTGATGCCGTCCTGTAGTCAATGTCCCTGTAGTCTTGGTCCTTTGACTGCCCACCGCTGCTGCTTTGGAAATCATGTTCTGCAGCCATCTTACTCCTGGCAGGCCCGTTGAAACAATCAATAGTTTCTTGAGAGGGCCGGCTCTTCTCTTGATGATAGGCGGGCCGTTCATCAACATTTGACTTTTGCTGGTTATGCTTCAAGTCCTTTTCTCCAAGCCATTGCTTACTCTCGTTTTCTTGGACGAGAGGCAAGAGGGGCGTAACTTCTGGGTGTCGACAGTCCTGAGGAGTTTTGCTGCAAATTGGCGGTCGAGCCAAAGCGGACAGGTTGTCACTGAGGGGAAAGCCAGTCTCTTTGCCCGCAAAGTCCCTTTCCGGAAACCGAGGGGGGTCTCTTATGTTTACATCTCTCACAAATCCCCCAGGAAAGCTGGGTTCAGCTGCACCTCCTGTTTCTTTGCTAACATGCAAGAACGGGGCTTTATCCTTTTGACGATTCTTCCACTCTTCTGCAAGTGTCATTTCTTCACCACTCCTATAATCCATAAGGGGACTATCACTTGCATTTGGAAACTCGCTTTCTCTAAGGGGGTCTCCGATACCCATGAACTCTGACCTTTGGGTCCCACTAACATCCGAGGGGATGTCAGACTTTGCCGTGACAGCTGGAGGAACATCACTGTTTCCAAATCTTAAAGGCGAGCGCTCCCTACCTCTAAATTCAGATGACGGTCCAGGAGGACTCCTAAAATCCGTATCTGAATCAAATCCACCACTTGGGTTGAAAGGCGGTCCACCTCTTCTGTCAGAGTCCATCATTCTCCTTTCACGAGGGGCTAAGTCCACGTCATAGTGTTTACTGTCCTCCATACCCATTGGGGGCCTATTGCGCATGTCCCTAAATCCATCATTTCGCTCCATGGGAAATCCTCTCCTTCCATCCATGTTATGATTGTTGAATCGCGGCATGTCATAATGAAATGTGTCCCTTTCTCTCATGTCCGTGAACCTGTTGTTTGGCAGCATACCTCTCCCTCCCATATCCATAGAGTTCCTTCCAGGTCCAGAGAACCCAGATGAATTAATCATATTCTCCCTGTTTTCACCATCATACTGCCTTCTGAGGTTGAAGTCCTGCTCTTGCCCAGATCTGAAGAAATCCCTGTTCGGTTCTCTACCACGAACATCATGTGTCTCAAAGTCCCGCCCTCTCATTGACGGGTCCTCCATCCGCCTCATATCCATTAGCGGTACATCCAGTGGTCGTGGACCCATGTGGCCCATGAGATTCATCCCATCTCTGGCTCTAAAATCAGCCATGTGACGATCTCTGCCCCCAAACATTTGTCTACGATGATCACCTCTGGAATATAAAACAATATTATCAGGTCATTATCTAATCCAATCAACAGTACCACAAAGTTTGACAATAAAAAGAAACAAAATAAAGGGGCACCACAAAGTGTTGAGGTCATATGAAGACCAAATAAGGATTCTAAATTTGTGAACCATGACGGGACAGTCACTGCATGGTTTACTAAATGTGGAAATTGTGAATCAAACAGTCTTTCACTTTCTGCGCATACTAACTCATTGTGAAAATGTTCATGATATGACAGACTTACATGTTAATCAGTTGAAGCAAAGATGGCATATATACAGGTGTTCAGAAAAAATAAAAAATGTACACAGGACTATCTGAAGCAAAGCAAGTAACAAATGACAAAACATACTTTTGTAAACACAGATAACTTGAGAATGGTTGTTTGTCTCGATGTGCGGCCCTGTGATGGACCGGCCCAGGGTGAACCTCTCTCCTCACCCAGTGCAGGATAAGTAGTATGGATAATGAATTTTAACTCAACATTGATGAATTAACAGCCACAGCATCTACAGACACGTTTTAATATATAATCGGGTTTAGCAAGCAAGTTCTGAGTGTGGCGGAACATTTCAAAAGGGCACTTTCACCATTACATGTATGTCCGCACCCATCGATAGAAAAATCACTGACTGCAGTTCAAAGCCATTTTGAAGCGCACAGATTGAATCTGGCTTGGAGTATCTACAGGGTGCAATGCATTTTCCAACACGTAGAATGTATGTGCTTTACCTTTAACATGCGTTTCAATATTTACACTCACACATGTAGCACTGGGTTCCCTCTTCGACTAGTAATGGGGGGGTAAATCATATTAATCCCAGCAAATTCCAGCAAACATATTTCCAAATAAAATTACCAAGCTAAGAATTTGCTTAAGGGCAGCTTAAATCCTAGCTAAGAGACGTATGCCAGACACAGGTAGATGGAGAAAGGTGTGAATGCAACGAGCTCACCTGAACGGCGGGCCCCCCCGCGGTCTCTGCCCCGGTCCATCCCACATTGTGTCTCCTGGACAGAAGGGAAAGTCAGCGTGAGTCCGGGGACGGTCCGGTGCTGTTTGGGTTCAACAGAAGGCTGCAAACGTTGGAGACGCGGGTCCGCCGAGGGCAGGCCTGCTAGCAGTAGCGACAGCTTGGCGCTGCTGCAACTTCGAATTCAGTCACGACCCCACAGATGACGATAAACGAGACGCACATGACAAATAAAGACGCAAGTCATGACGGAAATGCGGGCGGGGGAACAATTGAGCTAAATCCTCCTTTTTTGAATCTGCTTCTCTGGGACCGTTCCCGGGGTGGCTTCTGAAGGAGCTAGCAAATCCACAGTACCTTGTTTACATTTACGGCTGCATTCGAAAGGTTAGCTTCGAATGCAGAGCACTGAACACACCATGGTCTGCCTACTTGTGATTCACGGCCAAGAAACGGACCTGCTACCCACCCAGACCCTCGTCGCGGCGCCCTGCAGGTCCTGCGAAAGCTGCTGGTCGCCCACAGATTCTCCAATGGCCGCTTCTCACCACTGGAGGGACCGCTGCAACCTGCGAATTGTCACGTGACCAAAGGTCGCGCTTGCTCGCTTGAAGTGCAGCCGGTCGGGATTTAATCTTGGAATTGTCATTTAAAGGACACGGTCTTGCAGACAAATGACTATTTTTCTTCATAGAGTGTTAGACAATGATATGTCTGTGTCGTATCTGATAGGGTCTCGACGAGGTCAAAGCACCGGCGCCTTGCGATCTTATCGGTCCGCCGAGTTCTCTAGCCGTTCTTTTATGGAGGGTTTTCTTCTCCGCCGGTTTTTACTATGCGACGGATGTCCGGCTGCTGCTGCCTAGCGGCCACATCAAGACTGATTTCGACCCGTCGAAGGGCGGCCTACTCCCAGCCTTACTAAAACCATTGAGAGAAATGGCCGAAGTTTTAGAAGAGCAGTTTGTCCAGCTCTGGAGACACAATCACACATTTATCAATGACAAAATACACACCCTTTCTGAAGTGAATGTTCTCAGATTCTTCGATGTTACAGTTTTAGAACGAAGGCGTCTTCTCCAGTCACTCAAACTCCACACATGACTTCCCTATCCAGATACCTGTCTTTGGTTGCTGCAGAGGGACTGATATCTGTGCCCGCTTTGTATTATTTTTTTCTCTGAGAGACATTGGACCTGATTCTGTTCTTTGGGCTCATTAACTCTTTGGTTTCTCATTTCCTACCAGGATTCTTTACTTAAGCAGAGCCCCACCTGGGGGGACTAATAAACATAAATATAGTTTACTGTTTGTCTCATACGAGACTGTGTTGTTAAATAAGCAAGAAGAATTGTTATTTCTATAAATATCACAATTTATAACATATTTAAACCCAGGGTGCCGCCATTGTTTTGCTAGCACAACACATGCTGGGTTGATGACGTATAGAGGTTGCTCATGTTAACTTTGGCTTTCCCCAGATGTTAATTGGCTCGGTACGGTACGGTATATACGGTATTAATTTTACATTGTGCTGCTTTTGGGTGCAAATTCCAGTCAAAGGCAAACAAAGGGACTGATGCTAGTCTACGCAGCTTTCCAAGGGACAAAAAGAGACGAAAAGGGTGGGAAATTCCTTGCGCACGCACACACCTTCCTAAGGATCCACGACTGTGTTCTCGCCTCTTCTCTCCAGAAGCATTTGACACATTTCCCCGAGCTAAGCTGCTGGAAGTGCTCAAGGGTGCTGCCAGTTTTAAATGGACCCTATAGCCAAACGCTGTCCCGACAGTTTTCTTTCACAAGCATAAAAAAGTTCCTTGGGAAACAAGTGAAGCCTGTTTGAAGAATTGCCACTGGCAGGAGATGCTGGATGCTCTTCTGCGAGGATTTCAGCAACCCGCTATTGCAGAAGTGAAATCTGAAGTAAAACTAGAACAAATACCAAAGCCAGATGCGTCTCAGTTAGAGGAGTAGATGTTTGGAACAGTTTGGATGATACGATCAAAAACTCTAAATCGGTAAAAGCATTTTAAAAAAAAAACAAATATAAGGTAATAAGCAGCTACAAAGAACTAGAACAAAATAGCACATAAAGTCTCCTGTAAATAGCTTCTTCTTTGTTTCTTGTTTTCTTTTTTTCTTTTTTTTTTCTTTTCTATTTTTCTTTTTTTTTCCTCTCTGAAGTTGAGTTGTAACGGGATTTGGCTTTAATAAGTGTTTCACTTCAGCCGAAACCCTTTCAGTCATTGTTTTGTGTTTTGTAGTTAATTGTGGTTAAACATGTTTGATTCAAGATACTAACTGAATAGATAAATAAATAAAATAAAATCAAAATCAAATTTGATGGTGAAAGACCGGGCACCGGCACAATCACGTCGGAAGGGGACGACGAGTCAGTCAAGTCGATAAGTCCAGAGTGAACAGCCAATGACAAAAAGTGGAGCTCCTTACAACAGACGCTCTCTCTCTGTTAGCATACCAACACAGTTGCCCCCGACACACCACTGACTTTTGCCAACTCTTGCCTTTTCATTTTGAAGCTCATTTTGACTTCTGTCTTCAGCATTATCCTCCTTGCTCATGTTTCTCTCAGGTTCAAATTGGAAGGGTTGCACAGAAGACATGTTTTTGCACTGTATGGCTAAATGAATGGGACAGAGCCTGGGTCAACCCTGTGACATCACTACCCATACGGCATTGTGATGTAAGCAACAATGGCAGCAAGTGACATTTTTTTTATAGTTTTATACAAACTAAGATATGTTTAGAGATTTTATTATATTTTTTTATCTAGCTGGTACAAATATTGATCAAATAGGACGCCTGTCACTCAGCCTTTGCCACGCCTTCAAGTCTGAGTTCTGCACCTCCTGTTTCTGTCGTTCCTCCCTGCTTGTTGGAGTATGCCAGTGCATCCTCCTTGCTCACGACTAAATCTCTCCTAGTTTTGGACTCCAGCGCCTTTCCGTGTGGCTTTCTGTCCCTGACTGGTCTCTGTTTTTTTTATTGCTGATGCTTTGTCACATGGCCTCACAAATTGGTCCTGACTACCTATTCCAACCAAGCCAGCACCCCATCCGGGCCCTCGAGTGCAGTTATAATTGCCGGTGCTTTCCTGCCTGGCCTTCCAGTTTACAAAGGTCTCCAAAAGGTTTCCAGGTCCCTCCTCAAATTTTAGATGGTAGCGTCCTCGAGCTGGCCACCAGGTCTCAACTGGGTCAGCACCCCTCCGGGCCCTCGAGTGCAGTTTTGATTGGCTTTTCCCGCCTGCCCTCCCGGCTCCCCTCCTCAAGCTAACTATGCTGTCCAATTCTTGGTGGATGCTGGTGGCTGCTGGAGACGACACCACACCCCAGCAACGAGCTGTTTGCCTGCTGCTGGCACAAACTCCACAAACACCAAACTACTAGCCCTTACCAGTAAAGTTCTTAAATGAATCCCTAATTTGCTACAGTCTTGTCTGCCCGTGGGTCCGAGCAGCAAGCTGTAACAGAGCTGGGTTGAATACAGTCTTCTGAAGTCATTATCATCTCTTACTGTCAAACAGGGGGTAAAATAATTGTAACTACTGCTTTTAGGTAGCAAAGCTGTTAAATTCAGTTGTCAAATCCAAGTCTTTGCAGACATCATTTTTGTACTATAAACTGAAGAGCCACTACATTATATTAACTTGTGCAATATAGAATGTCTGTATTTGTAGGTGTTTTATGAATGTTGTCTGCAACAGCTTTTTATTGAGTTAAGCCCCACCAAGCAGTTGTTTCCCAAGCATTTTAACAAGAACAAAAATGACCAGGAAGGAAACCAGGGACAAAAACTTTATTATCGTGAAGCTCCATTCAACACAGGTGGCGTTTGAGAAAAATTGTACTGTTGTGGCAATATTAACATTGCTCTTTTACTAATTTCACAAGCTTGTAGCAACCTTTTAGCTCAGCTAATGGTATCTAAGTTCACAGAGAAATAAAAATAAACTCTATACATATACAATGAAAATATACATAATGATAACGAATTTGGCTTGATCTTCAAAATCTTAATTAACTACTAGTGACAGCACAAGAACAACAAAACAACACTGCACAGAGTATAGTTTTCCTGAATCAAAAAAACAAAGTTGGAAAAAGCAGTTCAGGACAGAAAAATGAGAAGCTGAGAAAAAAAAACAGCTAAAACTTTTCAAGACTATAAGAAGCTTTTAAACTAAGTTATTTCTCCTGAAACATTTTAGTTCATTCCTGCAACAAACATTAAGGCACTTTAACAAATAAATAAGGAAATAAGAGTGATCTTTATTACTTCAAGAATGTCACATGGCTGAAGTTCATTCAAGTCAAAGCGGAAACTAGCCAGAGGTTGTGAAACTGAATCCAAAGGTGTACCTTTTTTTAACTGGATGTCACTGTACTCAAAATACTTTGGATTTGATACCATTGTCAGCTACTTTCTTTTCCCTTCATGTAAATACAGAAATATTTGTTCCAGACACACACCATGCCCATCCCAATCTCTGAATTTGGCTGAACTATGAGGAGAATCTCTCTGGAGTCAGTAAAGTACTTTAACAAGAGGACCGTTAGAAACAAATGTTAAAATGATCAGTTTACTTGATCTTTTCAATATTACAGTGACATCACAAGACATGGACTCCAAATGTGGTGTTCTGTAGCTGATAAACAGACAACTATGCACAATGAGACAGGAAATTGAATTAATCCGGTAACGTACGCTGTGCACTGAAAGGTTTTCAGGGAAAGGACACAACAATAGAGCTACTTCTGTTTCTAGGTTTAAAGGGACGCATACACAAAATAACAGGGAAGAATGGAGAACACTATTCAACAAAACCATCAGCACAGGAGGCAGAGATGATGGGAAGTAACTCAGCATTGCAAATGGAAATTATGGGAGAGACCACATTTGCACCTCATCGTGCAATATTTTATCAGTACAAATCACATGCTTTGGGGTTGTCACAAAGCTTGTGATTGAGAGCACAATGGCTAGTCTGCAATTCTTTGTGACATCATTTGCAGGTCGTCGCCATTGCATCGCGCCTGTGGCTGCTCGCTTTGTCTACCTGCAGTGATGGAGGCCGTTTGTGTGTCTGTCACCCTTTCACTCAGAGCAGCCCTCATGCCGGCAGGGATGGCGTCGCCGCTGCTGCCGGCTGCAGAGGCCAGAGCACTGCCAGCTGTGCTGGGAGCCACAACTGCACCAGAGGCTTGAGAATCCCCCTGCTCAGAGGCACGAAGTCTCTTCATGAGGGTTGTCACTCTCACGGCTTTCTGTGAATTAGTGAGTGAATTATTGAATTACGCCAGTGCCAAATGTAATATTGACTTTTGAACCCTAATCAGCTATTCATCTAATACCAGAGAACATTCAGACTACATCTGTGGGAATTTCCTGAAGACAATACTGAGGACATTTGTTCACAAGGACTGAATAGGGGACATACAGAGAGCTAATCAAAACACACCAGCTGTTACACAGTGAAGTATCTAGCTAATGTGAAGGAATACCTTCCACTTGGCTTTGGCAAAGTTTTTTTCTATTTGTGCACAAACTCCCTCCTTGATGTTCTTGTCTGAAGCTGCATTTCCAGAAATCCTGAGGGAATGGAGAAGACAGCTTTTACTTCAGGGAATAATGGTGTTTGTAGGATTCATAACACAAATTCTCAACATTAGTTTTGCAACATTATTTTGTACCATTCATGGGCAATTGCCTCCTGTGCAGTCAGCCGCTGGTCCTGGTCCACATCCATCAATGATGCGACCAAGGTTTTAGCTGAAAATGACATGAAGAGTGAAGCTGCTTCTGTAACTTTAGGAATCCTGGAGCTGAAATCTAAATAATGAAATGACATTGATGTTTTTTTTAAGCTGCCAGGCAGATCCAGGCCAGTCATGTCCTCAGTCATCCCAGGAGAAAGGTCCTGACCTGGAGGGTGGGTATGTGGCTAACTATGCTATCAAGTACCATAACCATGACCAGATGTCTCCACCTGCTTGGACCCCAGTCCTTTCAGCCACCCAACTGTGGGATGTGTGATTGCTGGTAAAAAGGTTACAGCCATAATTAAAGTCCATCTTTTCTTTCCATTTTGTTTTTCCAAGCCTCTTCCTCTACCATCTCACAGATGGTATGTGCAAAATGAATGAATGAATGAATGAATGGATGAATCAATCAATCAATCAATCAATCAATCAATCAATCAATCAATCAATCAATCAATCAATCAATCAATCAATCAATCAATCAATCAATCAATCAATCAATCGGTCAAGTCCAAGCCAAGATCTCTGATGTTTTCCTGGCATCTGATTGGCCCAAGTCCCCAGCACCCTGAGAGTGAGATCCAAAACTGGATTCCAAGTACATGACTCAAGTCTTCAGAGCAAATCATCTTCTCAGGAAACTACAATCTAGGTGGACTCGTGTCTCTGTTGCGATCAGTGTGTCCTGACTTACCAGAGATGGCTGATTGACACATTCACACATTCAGGTTTATTCCAACAAATGTTTTCATAATGGAACAGGAATGAAGGCAGGATTGAAGAATGAAGCTCCACCAATTTAGAAGTAAAATACAGGCCAATTATGATGGCTGCTCTATTCCAATCATGGACAGCAAAATTCCGCTGCAGGCAAATGCCAAGCTAGCACTGGAGGAGCCTCACTGCCCGATAAACAGCTGAATGCTAATCCAATGTAGGGGGACTTTAATCCCATGGAATTAAAAGTAGTGCTCTCAAATTTCACACACTCACAAACTTCCCAGCAACAGACAACAATAATCCAAACATCCCATGAGCTACACGGCTGGAGCAGCTCCATACCTGGGAATGTCTGTCTAAGTGCCAACTATAAACCTCTGATTTGCAGGACCAGACCAGCAACCAGAATGGTGCAGGTACGGACTGTCGAGGCTACTCTTGCACTCCAGGACTGCTTTGAGCACACTGACTGGAGTGTGTTCAAGGAGATCTCAGACCTGTAGGCCGATACATCACCTGTCCTGGACTATGTGCAGTTCTGCACTGATACTGGACTACCCAAAAAGGCCATTAGGGTCCACCAGGTCTCCAAAACAGACCAGCTTACAGAGGGACCAAGAAAGAACTGAAAAGGGGGTTCCAGCTGGCCAGTCGCAGGAACAAGCACTGCTTTGATGTGCGTCTTGACAATAATGACCTGTGAGATATGTGCAGTGGCACCAGGACTATAACTGAATCCAAGTGCAGTGACCAGGAGGTCAGCTGTGACACCTCTCATCCTGGCAGCTTGAACAGTATCTTTGTACTCCTCAACACACCAGAGAAACCATACATCTTCTCTGGTGGGAGGGGCCACATCAACCCCTCGTCCTGCAGCCACACCAGGTGAACTCAATCCTGAGGACTGAACACAAAAAAAGCTCCAGGACCAGACAAGATGTCAGTTGTGACCCTAAAGCCATGTGCAGACCGCCTAGAAGGGGGTTTCCTGGAAATATTTTACCCTGTCCCTGCAGCTGGCTACAGTACCTGTCTGGCTCAAATCCTCCATGATTGTCCATGTACCAGAGGAATCAGTTGTCACCTGCCTCAGCAATTGCCATCCTGTCACCCAAAGCCTGGTAATAACCAAGTCCTACAAAAGAATCGTCCTGAAGTGCATCAAGGATGGCATTTTGGCCGGTCTGGACAGCCACCAGCTTGTGTGCAGGGGAATGGACCAATGGAAGATGCTGTCTAGATAGCGTTGCAAACAGCCCTGTCCTGCTAGCAGCATCCCAACTCCTTATGTTAGAATGCTTTTTGTGAACTTCCATCGTCCCCGATGAGCTGGTGCTGAATCTCCTCCACCTGGGACTATCATCTCCGCAGTGTCTACAAATGAGGGACCTGCTCCGATGGTGAGAGGTTGGTACAGGCCATGGGTTGTGTACTCAGCCCAGCCCTGTTGTTTTTAAACGACAATCTCATCAGAACACCAGCAAAGACCCAAGAGGTCATTGTGGATTACAGGAGGTCCAGGGTGGCAGAGCATGGTCCTCTACTCATAAATGGGATGAGGGGGAGCGAGTAGACAACATTAAATTCTATCCACCTGGTGAAGAAGGCCCAACAAAGGCTCTTCTTCCTCAGGAAGCTGCTCTTGAACTTCTACAGGAGTCCAACAGAAGGGATCCTCTGTCCCAGTGTGGTATGGGAGCTGCACAACTGGACAGGAAGAAGTTGGCCCAGGTGGTGAGGAAAGCTCGAGAATGGTATGAAGTCCTGTCCCCGATTTTAACTGAGTAGATGTTGGCTCAAAAAAGGTCTAAGTCAGGGACCACCAGACTTTGGGACGACATCGAAGATCAACATCAGAGACCCCTGATGTTTACTCTGCTGCATGACCATCACCATGGAGGCAAATTGATTTTAACACCCAGTGGTTAATCTGTCAGTCCAAGCACCCCTTCCTCCCCCCCATCCCAATTATTGAGATTTATCATGGGTATCACCTGGTTCTTCAAGATCTTTCTCAGATCCTTCTTCTTTATGACACCACCAGCACTAGACTGGTCTGCGTGTTTCACTGAGGCTGCAACTAGTCTGAGAAGAATCCACCAGAAAGGAAAGGCTGATGTAACACGGGATGGGGGTGGAGCCAAGCAAACTAGAGAGGCCTAAGGGTGTTTGTTTATCTTCCTATAAATGAATCCTCTCTGCTCACCAGAATCTGAAATGTCATCCCAATACGGTGAGTCAAAGTCATAGTCCCCAGACAAAATCTTCAGGAAAAGGCTCTTGTCTCGATTATCGGGGTCATCTTCGTCAGCGTCATCATAGAAAGGGGGGTTCCCAGACAAACTGTCGAGGTGGAAGATATGAGCATTAAATGATGATTGATATTCAAACAAGGGGCAGATAAATCAATAAATTGTTAACACTCACAGTATATACATGATGACCCCGATGGCCCAACAATCTACTGGCCTTCCATATCTCCGCCTGCCAACCACCTCAGGAGCTACAGAAATATTCAATGGGTGAGGGTTGTTTCTGTTTTATGGCGACTCAGGGATGGACTGACTTACCAAGATACTCTGGAGTCCCACATGGATCCTTCATGTGTCTATTTTCCAGAATGGCCAACTGGAAATCACTGATGACGATTTTGGAGTGTTTCAATCGATTGAAGTACACTAAGTTCTCCAGCTGGACAAGAAAACAGAGCTGCACTCAACTGGGAATCATGCAGCTGAATGTATCTCCAGTTGATCAGGGTCCTTATTCATACATGGATCACTGATGGTGACTTTAAAGGGTCCTGGTGTTCAGCGGAGACAAATACCTTCAGATTTCTGTGGACAATCTTCAGGGAGTGGAGGTAAGCCATGGCCTCCAACACCTGTCTCATTACGTTGCTGGTGTCCCTTTCAGAGTAGTAGCCCTGATCTAAGATCCAGTCAAAGACCTCTCTGCCTGTGGCGCTGAGGAGATGGAAGACAAGGTCCTCAGCTGGCACTTCCCAATAAGGGGACAAGTTCATGTTATCTGTGGAGGCACTTTGTTCGGAGGCGGGATAGATACTTACAGTTCCAGGAAGAGGAAGTATTCCTTCTTAGTTTCAAACATGTCGACCAGCTGGAGGATGTTGTGATGTTTTATCCTTTGAAAAGTGGAAAAAGGAAAAAGACAGTCAAAGTAGAAAAATAGGAGAATGGAGAGAATTGGGGGGAGAGGAGGAGACAGTCCAGGAGGAAGAGCAGGCGTCAGACCAGAGGTCTCTTACAGGTCATTAAGAATCAGCAAGGCTATTCTCAGATCCAATGCAGCGCTGAATCTGCCTCCTCCTCCTTCACCCTTGTTCTTATTCCTAACGCCCGGAGGAACCCTTGGAGAGGGATGGAACCTTATCTTTTTTTATCCTGACTGTGTGACTTGGAGAAGGACTCTCCAGGAGATATTTCTCTGGAGGAGGAAGAGGAGGTTTCCCACCGAGCTTCTTTGTAGTGACAAAGCTTTCTGTTTGGGAAGTTTCACCTCTTGTTTTTGGCAGGAAATGGTTATCTGATTGGTGATAAGGTGTCAGATCTTGTTTCTGTAAAAATTAAGTTAATACAATCCTCATTAATATGCAGACTTCTGGAGGGAGGGCCTTAAAAACGTCTGCTATGAATAACAGCCTGACCTCTTCCTGCAGCCATGCAACACCGAGAAACCTAATGTAAATGAATGTCATATTAATCTGTCCACAAGATGCTGCTCTACACGTGCACAGGGCTAATTTCAGAAGTGCCATCTGACATGGAAACTCTGCTTTGCAGTGCTGAGGGTAGAGAGAAGTTCCTCACACAGAAGCACCCGTCCACCTCCTGGAACTCAGCACCTCTGTCAATATCAGCGCTGATGGGTCTGAGGCCTGGCCTGCTCAGATTACGTTAGCTAATGAGTTCTGTAGGTCTGAGAGACGATATGAGAATGTCCAGGTCCAGGTGGTATGAATGGCATGGGTTTTTCAAATCAAATAGGAATTTAAAAAAGAAACGCAGCCTCTGAGAAGAGAGCTGGAAGGAGAACAGCCGATTGACTACCTGTCACGTGGTTGTCAGGAACAAAGTCAGGTGAAGAATTTATGGATGTTCTATCGTATTTGGCAAAATGTACACAATAGCCGGCAGCACGGTGGTGCAGTGGTTAGAACCTCCACCTCACCCGGTGACAGCAGGGATAGGTTCCAGCACTGATCCCATTACAGATATAGATGATGAATGAATGAATATACAGTAACATCATCACCCCTGCTGCCCCCAGGGCTAGATCTGGGGTATAGATGCTAACTGCAGCTCCCATTTGTGCAGATTCCAGAATCAAAAATCACAACAAGATAAGGAGACGAGATATGTCTTGGTGTGAGAAGATCTGGAATCATCCTTAAGGACAACAGACAGCTGGAGATTCAGCCTCACTTACATCTTTAAGATCAGTATCTCATTCTTTGCAGCTTTCCTTACTTTCCGTCCATCCTTTTTGTGGAACTTTTTACAGGTGTACATTTTCAAGGTGTTTCTATCCTTCGCACGGAAAATCTCACAAAACTCCTCTCTGCGGACGAGAAGGAGAAGAAGCGTGAATCTTGTCCTGCTCCGTCTTGACATGGAAATATCTAATTGTACTCACGATTTGACGATCTGTCCCAGATCATATTTGTCCACCACTTCTGCAGGACTACTGTAATCCTTCTTCTCGCCCAGCGTAAGACAACCAAAAGACATGGCAGCTCTTGCCCGACCTGGGAAGGTCTCACCACAACTACCTGTTGACAGCAGGGAGATATTCATTATTCACCTGCAGAAATGTCTGGTCCGTTCTCCACAAAAAGTGAAGGGTAAAAATCAGGCACTTGTTTGGAGCAGTTTTCCTTTGAGCACTCAAACCTTTCTGGTTGCTGATTTGAGGATCTGCAGATGGAGCTGAGCTGCGAGTAGCAAATTATTAGAAATGAAATAAAAGTCGGTTTTGCGGAGAGAATCTGTGTGGTTCCTCCTGGTTGAGTCAGGTCTGTGCTGCAGCAGCAGCTTCCGCCCATCTAATTTCTGCATCACTAATATTCTCCACTCGACCCTTTTCTCTGCCCTCACCTTGGGTAAACAGGTGGATATACTGAAGATTCCACAACGATGTAATCATTTTCCACGATGGAAAACACTGAATAATATATATTTTCCATTTATAGCATATAAAGATGTACTGATAGTGTCGAGGCTTTCTGACTGGCCAAAAACAAAGCAAAGACTGGTCAATCCTGCAGTAGATATGGGACCAAAACATCTGTGAGATGACTCGGTAAACACCTTGGATGGACCAGAGGCTCCATCCCCTGACACCCCACCATGCAGTATCACCAATAAAAGGAAGGGCTTGGTTCCGCTAAACTGACTGACAAATGTAACAGAATAGACATCAGTGCTAGACCTTGATTGATTCGCAGCTATGGCAACGATGGCTTAAGAAAACAAGACAAATGAGAGTCAGAATGATCACATTTCATGCATTCAGTGTGACATCTGACCGGCAGGACAACTGGCAATCAAGGCCCAGGTATGTGGTCCATCAGCACAACATGAGTAAATGCAGGGCCGAGAAGATTGTTTAAATTCCTATGGACATCTGGAGTCAAACTAAGAACCCAGTCTGCAGTGGTGCAGAGGTTAGAACCTCACCCTCACAGCAAAAAGGTCCCTGTTTGGAGTCCCACAGATGGCCTTTCTGTGTTGAGTCTCCATGTTCTCCCCGTGTCTGCGTAGGGTTTCTCCGGGTTCTCCGAGCACTTGACCACTAATAGGAGCTCAGATGTTTGAAGTTGATCTGTGATTTTGAGGTAAACATGCTTGAGCCCTTCCAAGCCTTAAATTAGAAATGGCAAGAACTCCACGCTGTGGAGAAGGGAAGGAAGCTTGTTTTTTTCCATGTGAGAAAACTGTTCTTACACACTGACACTCATGAAGTCAGTCGGGATGTTTCAGAAACATTTATCGGCCCACAGGGGAAGTCAGCTCTCCTGCTTCTTTTCATTAACTGATTTAAATAGATCAGTATTTAAAAAGACCTTTCACTGTCCTCCCTCGACTTGTCACTCTTTACAAGGTTGTTACTGCCCTTGTTTCTGAATGTCCATGTATTCACAGCAATGCTGCAGAGTGCTCTAAGTGTCTGGAAGCCCTCGGTGGATGTCACAGACAAGTCTCTCCCGAGGCCTCCAATCAGCATCGCGATATGTTCTCCCTCTTTGTCTCCTGGTCTTTAGTCATGTTGACAACGCCGACACACACACTTCCCGTCAGAGTCAGCGCTCAAGGCCACAGTTCATCAGGAGTCAGAGAGGATGTAGCAGAACTTCAGAGGTTCAGGGGGGAAATGACACTTTCACACCTCTAACTGTGATAACGGGATGAATAGGGTCATCAGAAAATCATCAAAAACCAAAGTTAATTCAAAAGATCCTCATCCCTGCAAGCTGAGGAAATAAAGTTTGAGCAGTGATTAATAAATCACAAAATCTCACATTCCTTTTCATTCTTCTACATTCTGATTGTCATGGCAACGGATATAAGTGCAGAGCAAATTGGGAAAAATTAAAACATTCTGAAGAGACTTGTTTGAGCTCCTGGACAAGAACAAAAGCTGACAGAGACATGAATAAGCTGGACCTTGGAGAGGACACCAGCTCCTCCTCTTTGCTCAACATTTCTGTGGATGAAACTGAAAATGCACACAGCACAGCAGGTAATCAAATTACATGGAGATAAAAACGAACCTTGCTCATGTAATTTATTATCATATATATCATATAAATAATAGATGTAATATGTACAATGTCATTGTTATCTCTACATATTCACCGCAAACTAAGAAAATTTAGGGCAAAGACTCACAAAAGATCTTCGAAACATGAAAAACAGTGATTGAAAGCACAGAATATGTTGATCTTTGTCTTATGATGGGCTAGACTGGAATTGTATGCCTGCAGATCTACAACATATGTAAATATATGTTTTAATATAACTTTCAAATACCAATTTCAGCTTAAGTATTTAAGATATGGGCACCGAAGTCAGAAATAAAGTACATACGTTCAAAGTAGAAGTTTGGCAGCCTGTTAATTTTTCATATTTCTAAAGAAACATCCTTCGCATGATGGCTGGCCAGCTTCTGTCAACAACAATAAATTCCCACAATGCCTCTCTTCGAATAGCTGAAGGGATAAATGTATTTTCTATTCATCTCTCATTTATTTTTTCCCTCCACCCCAGACAGGTATTATGCACAGCCTTATGCACAAGTAAAGAAAATCTAACTGTAGGGAGAGCGAGGGACTCGTCTCCAACGAAGGCACAACTTTCCTCACTCAAATGCTGAAAACAAAAGCCTGACCCATTTCTGTCCTGAAGGAGGGGGAGTCGTTCATCGCCGTCCTCCAGCTCTGAGGGAACCCCTGGCAACCACGTCGTCCCCTCTCAGTGACTCTTGATAGCTGAACTCCACACAGACCATGCCAGGTTTAATTTAGAATTATATATTTTCTTCATCCTGAGTCAGGGTGCATTTCTTTAACAGCGCAGTTGATTAGAGTTAACATCCATTGGTCACTGAACAGATTCCTGTGTGAAATGGCTTGTTTCACAGTCTCCATTCCCATCCCTGATTCCCAGGGATGGGAATGGAGACTGGGAAACCCAAACCATCAACCTGAGATGGTTTTAGTTTTAGAAAGGTGCTGAGGTTGGAACTGACCTCAGGAAGTCTAGAGGAAGACTAGAGTGGGTTTATGGACGAGGGAAAAGAGGACACGAAGCTATTGGTGTGAGAGGGGAGGGTTGGATGAAGGCCGGTGATGAGCTGAGAGTTAGATCTAGGCTGGTAATTGGCTGAGCCGCCTGAAGGGGGCAGCCCAAAGGAGAAGAGTCTTAGTTTGGAAATGTTAGTTAACTTTTTACATTTCAGATGATGTTAAACTAAAGGTCTTTCAGACCTTGACTTCAAATCAGATCAATCGGACCAGTAAACATCATTAATTTAATGCAGTTTTAAACTTCGGGATTATATCTCTGAACGGCCCAGTCCAGCTTGTCCCACCATAGCCTCGAGCCAGCAGTGTCTCATCTGAGTCCCTGTGACCGGTCCACACAGCCGTTAGACAGAACCCCGGTTCTGGTTCCTGCATCTTAGAGGCTTGGCTCACAGCACAGGACCAGAGCTTTGGAGTAAAGGCATCTTCAGACATAATGGTGGAGAGAACAGGCTCTTCATGAATTCAAAATCAAGACTCGTTGAAACCCGACTGTACAAACAGTCATCAGTGCCATGACGGTCATCGGATCTGTGGGGACATTCAATCTATTTTCCCATACGGATGATCTGATGTATATCTGTAGATTTTAAAATTTATCCAAGGGTTACAAAATTCTGCGCTCCTTTAGAGCTCAAACATGTAGATCTTCTTCGAAGTGCACAAACTAGCCTAAACTGAAATAAGTCAATGGTGGTAAAAATATGAAATAATCACATTTGAACTGGGTTGTTCGGAGATGTTTTAGAACTATATTTGATGTACACAAGCCCAAAGTGACTGGATGGTCACTTCAACCTGAATCCATTCTCGATACTCAAGTCCAGTGAATGTTGATTTGTTCTGATAGTGACTGAAGGTCAACAGAGAGAACAGAAGGCCTCCAAGTTTCTTAGGGTAGAAAGAGCCGGCCGACATTTGAGACAGAAACTTCAGCCTTGGAACCTTCCAAAGTCTGAGACTGATCTCATGTTGAGGCACAGGTCACTGGGACCTCGAGCTGTTCCTGGACCTAGTGTGAAAGTTTCATTATCCACATCTGATCCTCATCATTCAAGGGTTCTCTGACAGGGATCTGGGGTTTTTTTTTCTCGGGGGTGTAGGTTCCACCTGTAACTTTCTGTGTCTTCTGGCTGCATTAAACAGGACAATCATCACCAGGTGCAATCTGAAGAAGTGCCCCAATTGGGAATAAGAATACTGTATTGATCTGCATCTGCATTGCTCTGTGATATTCTAAGTGACATTGTGTTGTTTGACAAAATGTCAAAATGTCCTCCAAACTCAATGTAAATCCAGCCCCGGGCCATCCATGGATATGATGGATTCTAAGTTAGTGAAGAATCGCTCCTGGAAAATCTGTTAGCACAACATCAGCCTGGTTTTGAAGTTAGGGGATCTCCATATTTGATTGACGGGAAAGACATCGGAACTCTTTATTTCGAATGCACTCAGTTTCAGCCTGAATTCTGTATTTGATAGAAGTCCAAAATGGATCCCATCAGGATTAAATCAGAGCTACCTGTGCGGACCTCCTGCAAGGAAAACTCTTCTGAGTCTTTGTTCCTAAAGTGGACATTGGTGCAGCTCAACTTTGTGGGTTTTAGGTGTTTTAACAGGAACATTTAAAAAGAAGCTTTATTTTTTCAACACAGGTAGCAGAGAACCCCCTCAACCCTCAGAACAAGCCTAATATGGCCGTCAAGAAGATGCCAGAAAATCCCCAAGAACAACTTCTACAACAACAAAATGTTTTAGTTTGGTCCTCCAATGTAAAGTCTCCTCTCTGTTTCAAACATCGAGTCCTCCAGTCTGCTCTCTGCACCTCCATGATTGTCTCCGTGATCAATTAGGTCTGGCTCGTCCAGAAAACAGAACAGGATCAGAGAGTTAGGACTGAGGAGAGAATCATCTGAGCCAAATGCCTTCTATCCAGGACCTTCACTCCTCCAGAGTCAGGAACCAAGTCAGAGAACATTACTGCAGACCTGTCACACCAGGACACACCCAATTCTCCTCCTGCCCGCTGGTAGGAGGAGCAGATGATATGGATGATACACATCTATACTTATTTGAGATATCAGCCAAGAACTCAAATACAGCTGTACTCTTTATTACTGTACTGTGTATTATTGTACCGTGTTCTATTGCACCGTGTATTATTTTACTGTGTATTATAGTACTGAGCATTATAGTATTGTGTGATACTGTACTATGTATTAATGTACTGTGTATTACTGTATGGAGTATTGTAGTACTTAGTATTATTGTACTGTGTATTATAGTGCTGAGTATTATAGTAATGTGTATAATATTACTATGTATTATGTTACTGTGTATCATACAACAGTGTATTGTAGTAAAATTCACATTATTACAGTACTGTGTATTAAAGTTCCTCTGTATTTTAATATTGTGTATTATTGTACCATGTTTTGTTGTACTGTGTATTATTGTAAGGTGTTTTATCATGCAGTGTATTATTGGGCTGTGTGTTATTGTCCTGCGTATTATTGTACTGTGAATTAAAGTACTGATGATTATCGTACTGTGTTTCATATAATTGTGTATCACTGTACTGTGTATTACATTACTGGGTATTATAGTACTGTGTGTCCCAGTAAGGGGTATGATAGTACCGTGTTATGGTATTGTATATAATATTGCTGAGTATCATTGTGCTGTTAATCATTGAACTGTGTATTATAGTACTGTACTGCGTATTATAGGATTATGTATCATTGTACTGAGTATTATAGCAGTGAGTATTATAGTACTGTGTATTATAGTACAGCAATATCATAGTATTGTAGTTCTGTACTGTGTATTTTAGTACTGCATATCATATAATTGTGTATTTTACTTCTGCACTGTGTATTATAGTACTGTGTATCACAATACTGCATGCCATACAACTGTGTATTATGGTACTGTGTATCACAGTACTGCATATCATAAGACTGTGTATCATAGTACTGAGTATCATAGTACTGTGTGTGACACCCTGCTGTATGATATTAGTTTACCTTCTGGTCAGAACAAGGTGGAGGGGAGGACGTCAGATCCTGGAAGGTGCGCACTGACTTGAACCCTTGAGCAACATACGAATGTGGAGTTGTCTCGGAGCATATGGAGCAGAGAGGGATTAATCTCAGGTTAAAAATAAAGTTCTGGATTGCAGTTCCTCGGTCAAAGCTGCGTCACGCAGAGGCTGCAGACCAGATCTTCTGTCGGTGGAGGCCAAGTCCCTTCAAAGGGCCACTGTGCTTGTGGGCAGATGGTCCAACCCAGGAGCCAAAGTCAGAAGACTCCACGTCACTTCCTGCGTAAGATCTCCAGACGACCAGATGAGTCTGCACTTTCATTTGAGCTCATTGGATGAGAGAAGCAGCCAATCAGTGCATCAGATGTTTGTTTTTGTAATGCATGGAGTAAACATTTAGCGCATGATGTTGTTCTGTTGCTATGGTTACTGATAGGCAAAGCATGCAGCGGGCAGCACTGTGTGTGCTGATCTCCACAGCTTCAATCGACCTGAGAGCTGCTTCCAAACCTAACATCTACCAGTGGTTCTGATGAACATCAGAAGACCAACGTCCAGTAGAAAGCATCAAATGAACATTCCAAAACTTCCTCGAAGAATAACTCCATGCTCATGGGGGTACTGAGAAGAGTCCTGTTGTCATAGAAACCAAACATCATTCCTGCTGCAGATGTCCTAGTTGAAGAGTGCATTCTGAGCTCCTGCTTCAGACTGCTGCAGATCTCATCTGCGCCCAGAGCCACCATCAGAAAAACAAAAGCAATGCTGCTCTGTTTGTTTCAGTGGGAAAACTGGCTGCAGGTGGAGAACCGTGGCTCTGCAGGGGGAGCCGTGTGAGAACATTCTTGACGAGAACTGTAAACGCACAGTTGTTACGAACCCGATTCAAGACTCAGGAGGTTGAGGGACAAAGACTCATTTTGAAGTTCAGCCAGATGGAAGCCTAAAGTTGTCTCCAGGTGTGTGTTTCCAGCATACCCAGAGCAGGTGGAGTTGATGGAGTTGGTGGAGCTGATGGAGCGTTAAACGTTCAGGCGTCGGTGCAGGCAGATAAGTTTTACAAACAACCAAGAGAAGCCTCACACCTCCATCACAAACCTCTATCACACACAACTCCATCACACACACCTCCATCACAGACCTGCGCCCCCGCGCCCACTCACCTTCAGGGGCGTCCGCTGACGTCCGGCCCGCGGCGGTTCGGTCCTCTGGTGTTAGAACCCGAAACGGGTGATCATTTCCGCTCCGCTCGCCTTCAGTAGAGTTGGAGTGCGAGGAGACCGGAGACACGGGGAGGATGGAGAAACCTGAGACCGGCGTGCGCGCGGGAGCAACGGGGACGGGAGGGGAGACGCGCGTGCGCTCGCGCACAACGCCCCCCCCCCCCTCGCCTCCCCCTGCCTGTGGATGCGCGCCACCGGCGCGAGCGGGGATCGTCGTCGGTCTGACGCTCTGAAAGGGTCTTCGCGCGCTGAGGACGCGCTGCTGCGCGCCTCCGCTTCCACGTGCCACCGGAAGTCGGTCACGCCGACTGACACCGACTTCCGGCCTGTTCAAACTACAATGTCAAACCTGCACTCTCAGCACGGGACACTTAGGACACTTAGGTCTGGACTCGGTCACTTACAAAACTAGAAACATCCAGAACAAGAGTCACACCTGCTCTCACCTTCTCAGATGGAGATCATTCACCACGCGCACACACACACACACACACACAAACACACACAAACACACACAAACACACAAACACAAACACACACACACACACACACATACACCCTCTCAAGTCAAAGCGTTCCAGTTCGTCATGGAGTCAAGTGTCGATGCAAACATCCATGATGGAACTTTAGTGGTGAAGGTCGTCAGACCAGCCAGCAGCAGCAGAAGGTCCACACAGGTTCAGCTCAGCAACCATCACACTGTCAGAAGAGACAGCAGCTTGGAGTCTTCATCACTCTTCATCACACTTTGATATTCAGTCCTCAGATCCACCCCTCTGAGTGCTTCTGTCCAGAAGCAAGTGAAGAGCAGAGGAGGAATCAGGGGGTCACTACTGGACAACCACAAGTACTGGAAATGAACGGAGCGTCCAGATTCTACACACGGCTCCTGTGGCTTGTTTGCTGCTCAGACCAGCACCTCCTGTGAGCAGAGACCTACTGGGGTTCCACACGAGGCCTTGATGTTCTCCTCACTTGGATGGAGGTGGGTGTCGTGATGTCCTCCTCACATGAAGGTGGAGTCATCAGATGTGCAGGACAAGCCGTGATCCCAGTAAGATCCCATCAGAATTCATATTGTTTCAATGGCTGAGGGGAGGAACATCTTTGAGGTGCAGAGAGGACCTGCAGGGGTTCCAGGTGGAGAGCAGACTAAGGCGTTAGCTTGTAGAAGCAGCTGCTTCGAGGAGTGACTGACACTCCGCTGCATTTCAGACGACACAAACATGGCCAGAAAGAGGTTGGACTTCTTCACCTGCTCACAACAGTGGACACAAAGGAATGGTCCTCAGAGTCTTGTTTTGATCAGAAACAGCCTGAAAACTGCCTCAACGAAATCAAAACCATCCCAAGCAGATGCAGAGAAGCATCCAGATACTAGGAGGACAACCAATGAAGAAAAGACTGGACCACAGCTTCTGAGACCAGAACCTGGTTGACCTGACAAATGTGACCCCAGGCTCCACAGCTCTGACCTTCTCACCCAGCTGTTTGCTGAAAGTCAGGTCTGGTTGCTGCTCAGGAGGGAAGCTGCACTGGCTTCCGCCATTTTGGTGCTTCATCACCATGGCAACCTGTTGGAAGGAGATTCATCTCCCTGTAACAGAACTGAGCCCAGAGCTCACCCCTAGCCGTGTTCTGCAGCATATTGATTATCGATCGACTAATGATGTGATGTAAGCTGTTTCCGATAGCAGGCGATGACCGTTGGTCCTGGGGACCAGGGTTCTTCTGTCTTCTTCATGTCTCTGCTCTACAGGATCTTGAAGACTTTCAGACTCCGTTTCCCCTCATCATTTGAGTGAGGGTCGTGGATGAAGGGGAAACCGATTTGTTGCCGTTGATGATCCGATCGATGATCCGATCAGTGATCACTGTGTCAGGCACTTAGAATCAAAGATGAATTGAAGTTGAAAGATTCTCGGAGTGTTTTCTTTCCTTAATGGTCTTGCTTCATAGGAATTTCACTTTTGACATTCGCTTCGTGTTTTTCCATCGTTCTCTCCTCTTACATGCGAGAGATGAGTCAACCAATACTTCAACTTCGTTGTCATAGAAACCAGAACCATGGGGTCCGTGACGGATAACTTTGAAGGCTGAAGAAACGATTCTCACAGCGTCAGCAGAGACCTTGACACGTCTCCCAGCGCTTTGTGAGGAAAATCAACGTGTTCTTACCTCCGACGCAGAGGAGCAGGCACAGATGACAAGAGAAACAGCGGAACAGGAAGTCATCCATCCTGGAAACGGAGGTTCTCGGTCTGTTGAACCTGTGGCTGATTACTGATACTATCAATTATCATCCATATAATTATAGATTACCAATTTATTAATGTAGAACAGGCCAAAGCCTCCTGATGAAATGTAATAGTGTTAGACCTCCTCAGAAGACCAGACTCCCCTCAGTTATTCACTGTTTATAAGGACAGAAGAGCCGCCAATACAAACAACACAAACAAACATGACAAACAACACAAGCAGACTTTGGAAGAAAGGCACCAAGCCTGCAATGCTTCCCTCTCACTTCAGGTGGAACATTTGGTGCTCTTGTGAGTTGCCATGGCAACTACAACACAAGGACGCTGTTGTCCGCAGCGCCGATCGGAGTGAGTATGAGATTTCAGTGTGAATCTCGGAGCTCAGACAATATTAGCTGCCATGACCTTTGACCCCCAGAGACTGAAGGTATGACTGATGGAGAAGGTGGACGGCCTGTGAATCTGCTCCTGCAGGACGTGAAACCACAGCCTGCTTGGTTCACTGGTGGAATACCTGACGATCAGCTGAGGAACATGGACTGACCGAGGCGGTCGAAGGTCCATTATCATGGAGCAGGTTCTCGTTTCAAATTGAAAATCAAATTCAATGAAAGTCAGTTCATTTAGAACATGAAGATTCAGGAGAAGAAGAATAAAGCATGAAATTGAGAAGAACACTTTTAGAATGGATATTTACTACGGTCCTAAAAATAGTGGTGGCAGCAGGTCTTTCAGGTCCCACTCACTTCCTCTGGAGCTTCAGGCAACACATAAGAACCAGCCTGGTGTTTCTCGGATCATCCTCTCAGATTATCCAAATACGGACTGATCAAGAAGTGACTTTGCTGTGATTCAAATCAGAGCCATGTGTTTGAAGATCTTCCCATCAGAACTGGTCAGAGGTAACTAGTGAGTTGTCAGAAGGTCTCCACTTGAAGGCACCTAGATTATTAGGGAATGATAATCCTTCTGATCTCCACACATGGACTCAACCTGGTCCAGAGACCTGTCCAGGAGAAACATCCGATAATAAAACATGCATAGAGAGCATTGTGCTAATTTCCAGCCGTGTCTCTCTGCCTTCCTACACACTGGTATCAGATGGTGTTGTCATAGCAACAGGCTCACACACTGTAGCGGGACTTTTGGAATGCAAACACAGATCAGCAGTGGAGAAGATCTCGCTCGTCCATGTCATCACACTGCTGATCTGGAGCTCGTAGAAGATCCTTATAATAACGACCCGTCAGTATGGACTGAGAGGATCACAGATCACACGTGCATACACATACACACACACACACACACACACACACACACGCGCACACACATGAGACACTCTTCCTGGACTGACAGATGTTCAAAAATGTATCTTACTTCCTTCAACACTTCAATCCAACACTTGCCCGACCTCAACGGAATAAAAACTGCCGCAGAACCTCCTCAGCCTCTGCGGTGTGTGTGTGTGTGTGTGTGTGTGTGTGTGTGTGTGTGTGTGTGTGTGTGTGAGGTCCAGCATCCAGCCACATTTGTGTGAGTCCCTGGACGCCTTTGGCCATCAAAGGCCCAGAGGTTCATCCCAAAGCTGCTTTGTAGACATGAATCCAGTCAGTGGAGTGAAAGCATGAACTAAACTGTGTTTTCAGCCAGACCGTTTTCTTCACACACACACGTGGGATCTCACTGCTGACCGGCGCTGTGTGTGTGTGAAGTGTGTGAGTGTGTGTCTTCCATAACTGTATAGCTTGTGTCAATGCTGTGACTGAACCCGAGTTCACCTTCAACAAACCTCATTGGTTCCCTTTGACGCCACTGAGCTTCTGACTGGAGATGTTTTTTGAGGAAACGGATTTATCTTCCACGCAACAAGCTTGTCACTTCAGGCCAGAGTGCAACACGAATGCTCCCTCCTCACAGAGAACACATCCAATGAAGAACGACTCCTAACAAGAACATCCAGCCTGGCAGGACTTTGTGCTTCTAAAGTGCGTTCACGGGTCTGCAAAGCAGGAAGCCATCTGTGAAGAGCCGAGGCAACATCACACCTCTCTCCATCTGTGACCCCCCCTGTTCTCTCTCCAAATGCAGCAGAACAATGGCGAGGAGGAAGCTTGCCATGCAGTTCCAGCCCTCTCCTGCTGCTCAGAAGCTCAAGGACCACAGGTTAAGCCAAGATTGAAGAGTCAAAGAGGCTTCTTCAACTCTCTCAGATGTTCAGATTTAAAGGGATTAACGTGTGCAATGTTTCGACGACATTAAAGATGTTCGAGGCAGAATACTCCAGGTTCGCCTCGTGGGAGCAGAGCGCTCACAGCAGGATCTGAGGGGTCCACATGTGTTAGCAGGTCATCCTGGAGTCAGAAGGTCACTGAAGCAGATGATGCCGGTGAGCTGACACACACTCAGATCTTCATCAGCAATTCAAAGGGACGCTTGGAGTCTTCAGGGTGGTGCTGAAGACGATCAGGTGAACCTTCTCAACCAGCTTGGACCCCGGTGAACCCCATCTGTTTTTCTCTGCCAACCCTCCAGGCATTATCACTTCTTCTGACACAGGAAACTTGTCCTGGCCATAGGTCTTCTTCAACCATTGGTTGTCCGTCTCCCTGTATCCTCATCTGTCCATCTCTCGGTTTGAACAGGAAAGAGGGGCTTGAGGAGTGTGTGTGTGTGTGTGTCTGTGTGTGTGTGTGACAGGAGCATCGTACAGCTGAGGATTCACATCCTGCAGGATGGTCCATAGTGATGACCTGCTAAGTGACGGCCTCAAGCAACAGAAGCCACAAGGGTTGTTATGGAAAACAAGCCCCTGCATGGAATGTACCATCAAGACCTTAAAGGAGAAAAGCCCCTGCATGGAATGTGCCATCAACACCTTGAAGGTGTGGCAGACATCTTGAAAACATACTAGAGGCTAGAAGAGGCTGGCTGTAGTACAGCAAAGTTGTTGTTCATGGCAGCACAACAGCAAGCCTTGAACACAAGATGGATGGAGGCCAGGTTCTGCCACACCAGACAAGACCCCAGAGGCAGGCCGGGCGAAGATGCCCCCGTGACAATCCAGCTCTAACAGCAGTGAGATGCTGGCTGGTAAAGCATAAACGGAGCTTCATAACCAGGGTCTGGCATCATTATTAGGAACATCTGAACTGGGTATGGGCTGGAGGTCCCTGGATCAAGGTGGAAGACATCTCCAAAGGTGATCCAGAAGGTACCAAGCCAAGGGCTGATGGGACAGAAGACAGCCATAGAGGTGGACACATAGCAGAAGTCAGCTAAAGAGGGGTACAAGCAGCAGCAGAAAGCCCTTGAGGTGGACATGCAGCAGAAGACAGTCATAGCGGTGGGTGGAGTAATCCCAAGTAACATTATCATCAGGAGTAAAGAGCAGGGGAAGCTGGAGAAATACCAGGGGCCTCAAGGAGGAGTTGGAGAAGATGTAGAGTGTGAAGGAGAAGTAGTTCGAACAGGGATGGGGACATTTGGAGTAACCTCATAGTTGGAGGGATGGCTCCAACAGATTCCAGGAAGAAGATCTGAGATCTCTGTCCCAAAACCCTGGGAACAACAGTGATACTGCATAGAACTCGAAAACTGTCAGGCGTTCGGTAGAAGACCCAAAACTGGAGTAGACACAGTGCGGCCCAGATGGGACCGGAAAGGGATTTTTCTTCTGACCCTTGGTTTTGTATCCTCAGATTTAAAATCCTGCAGCACCTGAACACCATCTACTACACCCACCGCCTTTACCTGAAGGACTGAGGTGCGAAAAATATCTATTTTTAGAGGTATAAATTATTCATGCTGAATATGATGCTGAATACACAGATTAGGCAGAAGCACACAGCTTTCGCTCCGGCTGATCTGGAACAGCTCCGACCGCCTACAGCGTCCGCTCCTCATCCCATCTATCTGGCAGAAGACAAGGATCACTATCTTCCACTGCATATCAGCCTTTCTACCAGCTTCCCTGATCTTCACTCCTGCTGCAGAAGGAAAACAATGGCAGATTTTAAGTGCAGTTGAGTGAAAGTAGCTCCTGGCTGATCTCAGCAGGTTCGTTGATGTTCCTGTGATGCATCCATTCAGGGTGAAGCCCAAACATTTCCGTCACGTGGCAACTGTGTCACTGCTTAGGTGGAGACCTCCCAAACTCCAGGAGAGCATGGCACCTTCTCTTACAGTCCCCAAAGAAGTCAAGAATAAGGCAGTAAAGAAAACTTTGAAGTACTGCAGTACCTCCTCTATTTCATGGTAAAAAAAAAAACACTGTGTTGAGAACAGGTTGTATTGCTGCACAAATTCAGTGATGAAATACATTTTGACCGCTGGTTTAAATCTGCTCTGTGGAATGGGTGGCCTGCAAGTCTAGGTTAGGATGAAGACCTCTGCTGTTGGGACCTGGACTTTGAGCAGCAGGGAGCAGAGAAGCAGCTGTGAAGGAACACACTGCCACCTGCTGTTAGTGGCAGGACGCAGGCTGGATTACCAGCTGTATTTGGTGCAGAAAAGTCCAAAAGGCCTTTTGGGATTCAGAAACTGGAGAATTCCAGGAGGAGGTGTGTCCAGTTCTGTGTCCAGTCTACCGTATACATAGGAGAAGAATCCACAGGCAAGTTTCATGATGTTCCTCTGAGGCCTTGAGCTCTTACAGGTATAAATAGTGACCAAAACATTTCATTGTTCAACAGTTAAAATGCCAGACGGCTGGAAACATCTGAAGATCATCCTACATTCACTTTGTCTCTGTCACACAAGCGAGGAAATAAACCGGGGTTGGTTAGACGCTCTGTTTTGCTGCGGTGTCACGTGGTTCATGAGGAGTCCCTTCATCTCAGCTCCAGCAGGCGCTCATGTTGCATCAGTGTCTCTCAAAGCAACCTGCAAGCTCAAGTCTCTTAAAGGTGATGGACATCTATCACACACTGGTCAATCCAGGCCTGGTTGTCCTCTCAGTGTGGGCTTTGGACACAGTCACACTTTTGGGAGCTTCAGACGCCTATCTGTCTGCACCAGCCTCCTCTTCAAACCCAGCCAGAGAAGGGTACGGCCTCGGTTGGCCCAGGTTGACGTAGGTGATGTTCAGATTGATGTAGTGCTCCCCCTCCAGGGAGAACAGGATCTGCTGGACGTCTGTGACCAGTCTCTGGAAGCCGGGTCTGCGCTCAGGCTTGGGGTCCCAACACGCATGCATGATGGAGAAGCTGTGGGGAGAAGAGACGACCAGGTATGAGAAAGTGAATGAAGCCCATCGAGAAAGTGACCAAGGGTCCAAAATAATTGTTTCATCTTGATTTGAAGACATTTGGATGTTCCTCATTGGAAGTGAGGAGGATTGAGAGGATTAGGAATGAGTCCATCAGAGGGACAGCAAATATTAGATGTTCTTGAGATAAAGTAAGACAGAGATGGTTTGGACATGGACAGAGGAGGGATGGTGAAGATCTGGGAAGAAAGGTGCTGAGGTTGGAGCTGCCAGGCAGGAGGTCCAGAGGAAGACCAGAGAGGAGTTTCATGTTGTGAGGAGAAGAGAAAAGGAAGTTAGAAGGAGGCAGGTGATTGGCTGTGGAAACCCCTGAAGAAAGCAGCCCAACGGAGAAGCAGTTTCAGTGGCATGATTGACAGATTGAAGTTGGACAGACGCTTCCCTTACAGATTATCTGGGCAATACTGAGGCTGCAGAAGGCGCCGACCCTTCAGTAAGTAGTGTGTGATATCGTAGGGGTCCACATCTGGATATGGGCTGGCACCTCTGGTCAACAGCTCCCACAGCAGGACACCATAAGACCACTGTGAAACACATGGGAACAGAGACAGAATCCCGACATGTCTAAGAGGAGGCCTGTTGGATGGCGGTCCGGCTGGGAGGCAGCACAGGCAGCTCCACCCAGCATCTTCAAGAATCGTCATCAACATCAGACGGCCCATTTCTCTCCTCACTGCCGGATGAACTCAGGTGAACGCATGTGCACTCAGGTGAACTCACCACGTCGGACTTGATAGTGAATTTCTGCGTCTGAAGACTTTCGATGGCCATCCATTTGACAGGAAGCTTTGCCCTTTTATGGTCTTGGATGCTATAGTACTCCTTATCATAGATGTCCCTTGCCATTCCAAAGTCAGCAACTTTAACGGTGAAATTTTCATCCAACCTGAAAAGAAATAACATCTTAGCAAATGTATCGATTGTAGCCAGTAAGAAATAACTCTGACAGAAGGAACACACCGGCCTTCATTGGAGCCTGGAGATGAAGACCTCAAGGAACCAAGCCTCCTGGCTGAGGAACCAGAAGTGACCTCATCTTTCATCTCACCAATCCTAGCCCCAAATATACCCCTACTGCTTGTCCATGCACCCTGCTCCATCTTGCTCCAAAGGGTAGAGTACAAATAAAAAAGCCTTCTCCTCACCTATAAAGCCCATGATAGCCAGGAACCATCATATCTCAGAGAACTCTTAGAACCCATCGTATCCCAGAGATCGCTTGGAGCCCCATCACCCATTCAGATCTCAACGCTCTTAGGACACAGAGTTCCTTGTGTTTCCTGGAGCTCATCTTCAGTGGGACGATCTCCATCCAGGGGGTGGACACCCTCTCTTTGTTGAAGAACAGGCTTCAAACCTTCCAGTCTGAGAAAGCTAATACTTGGTATTAGCCAAGCCCCTTGTTATGCTGCCAGAGGCTTACTCTGCTGATGGACATCAAATGATGCACCCCTCTCTTTCCTCTCATGTCTGCACTCACATCTCTTCATCAGTGCTTGACTGGAACCTCTTATCTTCTCCTGTTCCCAGTTCCTGGTTTCTCATCGGTCAGATTCCCAGAGGGCGTGTCTGGATTTACAGCAGCGTCTCCCCATGCGTCCAACATTGCAATTTATTTTAGGAATATTCAAGCTGTTATTGTAACATTTCAGCTATTAGCATGTAACTGTTAGTGCTCCTGGTATTAGTAGTAATAGAGCATGAGTGCCTCCCAGCCCTAACACCGTCTCTGTCGCTATCACTCTTTCTATCTTTGTCCTTGTCTCTCTCTTTCTTCCCAGCCCAGTCGA
Organism: Fistularia tabacaria; assembly: GCA_901007705.1. Taxonomy (NCBI): domain Eukaryota; kingdom Metazoa; phylum Chordata; class Actinopteri; order Syngnathiformes; family Fistulariidae; genus Fistularia; species Fistularia tabacaria. The sequence goes on along the minus strand of CAAKHD010001032.1, from coordinate 26,221 downwards.
GGCAGTAGGCCGCCCACATTGAGCTGGGGTCGGTCCGAGGTTCCCTACCACCAAAAGGCAGTGTTTCCTCTTTGTTGCCTCCAAGTGCTCGTTCCTGGGGGAATGTTGGGTTCCCGTAGATCATCTTATAGAGAATGGTCCAGATCTGCTCTACATGGGAAGTGTCCTCAGACACCTAGGTTGGGATTTGGAGCTGTAGAAATAAGGGCTGACTTGTCTTGTTGAAAGCACTTCATAGTGGTGGAAGCAAAGATTGAATTTTGGTGAAAACAAAAACAAAAGGCTTGTTTTTATGCAGAAGCTCCAAAAGATGGAGACGCCACATAAAACAGCCCTGGTTTTCTGTAAAATCGCTACAACTTCATAGAACCATCAGTGGCTGACACAGATGACACAGAAGATCCAGATCCACAGTGGGCATCTGTCTTTCTAACAACACCTGGAGTCTCTTGTAATTTTGGAGTGTATTATTAAACAGGTGTTGCACCATGCGACAATAGGGCGTTCTCCACATTAAAGCAGGAGCTGAGCAGGGTCCTGCTCTGCTGCTGGGTCCAGACCTGCAGCATCTAGCGCAGGGGTGTCAAACATACAGCCCGCGGGCCAAATCCGGCCCGCGAAAGGGTTTAATCCGGCCCGCTTCTTGTCGAGCCATAAACTCTGAGGATGTCAAAAAAATGAAGTCTCCAGCTCATTTCTGTTCAAAGTTATGAGTTACTAAAGAAAGAGAGGGAAAATGTTCAAATTACCCACCAGGGGACGTCCAGCATGTAGAAAGAAAACTCCCATTAGTGGGACTCTCTTTTTTTTTTTTTAAGCAGATGGTAAGTGGTGCATGTCATTTGGGGCACGCTCAGAGGGAAGCGCAGGAGGAAGAGCCCCGTAGCTCACTGAGGAGGCAACTGCATGTTGCGCCTAGACTAGGACTTAAGGCGCATTCAGACCGCACCTGGCCAAAGCGTCAGGAGCAGCGGGATTACATGCAATGTACATGGCGGACGCGCATCCAGTAGCGTGGAGCTGTCAT
>CAAKHD010001032.1:3257-25174 GCA_901007705.1 Fistularia tabacaria | reverse complement strand
CAGGAGCGTGGAGCTGTCATGCGGCGTGTTCTGCGCCTCCGGGGTGTCACGTCTTGAGGTGTTTTGAACATTGCGCATTCACGTGCCTCCGGAGAGCTGATCTTTTGCAGCTCGATGCGGAGCATCAACAAATCAGAGCAACCGCTGAAATCTAACAAAATATAGCATGATAAATCCCCCCCCCACACACACACACACACACACACGCACACAAACATACACATACACTATCTGGCCCGCCAGAGATCAAATGATCTCTTATGCGGCCCACGGACCAATATGAGTTTGACACTCCTGATCTAGCGGTTGCTAGAAACGTCATGATGGATTACTTACATGCAGTTGCGTGCGGCCAGATCTCTGTGAACAAACTTCTTCTGGGTCAAATATTCCATCCCCTTTGCAACCTGCAGCCCGAAGCCGATCAGGTCTTTGACTGTTGGGTTCTGTGAAGAAGCGCAGTATTGACCAACTTCAGCTCTATGTCAAAGGCGCTCACCTGCCAGGTGTTTCAACTCACCCTATGCTCACAGCGGACGAAGTGACGCACGTCCCCGTGCTTCATGAAAGGAAGGACCACCAAAGGAAGCCCTTCTTTGGGCAGCATGATGCCGAGCAGGGCCAGAACGTTGGGGTGATGGAAACCCTTCATGATGATGCCCTCCCTCAGAAACTGGTCCACTTCCTGCAGATCTGTGATCCCTGTGGACACGTGCTCCGTGAAGATGAGCGCTCCGATGGCATCTTTGCATGTCAAAGGTGCCTCTCTACCTACTGTTGAGGGATTTGACGGCACAGTGGATCTCCTGCTTGCTGGTGTCGGTTAAGTATCCATGGTAAACTGTTCCAAAGTGGCCTATTTGGAGAGAAGTTACATGATTGAGAAGATCAGTTTGTGACCGCAGGATTTCAGAAAAGCTAAAAGGATAACCTTTGCCAATAATCTGGCTGTCCTCAATTCTGAGCATCTCGGCGGGGATCAGGACATCTTTGACCTCCTCTAGGAGATTGGAGCTGAGGCTGACCATCGAGATGTTGTCCAAGCGCATCAGAGGAACGGACTGCTGGTCATGATTGGCTGCATACAACAAGCCCTGGAAGGAGATTCCTCCTGAACCAGAGGTCTGGCTGGGCAGGTCCACTGCAGGAGACAAGGTGTTCAACAACAGAGCCCATTGTCTCATACACACACACGAGATGGAAGAAAGACTGACTTGACCATCTCACCCCGTCTGTAGTCACCTGTAGGAGAAACGTCCATCCTGTTGGCTAAGCGATTGATGGACAGCAGTCTGGATAAACGGTTCTCTATGACAGCTGGAAATATGACGGTCATTGAGAAGAGAATATTCAGAAAAACATCTCTGTTGGTCTGTGAGGACTGAGAAGTTCCATGGATGGCTGCAAACAGTCCATTTCAGTAAGACAGGACACACATCTCAACACACACACATACGCACCTCTTTTTTTCCTCCTTAAATGCACCATCACAAAGAATGCTAGGAAGGCTCCGAGGAGGGAGGCTCCAATGATGGCCACTATGATGCCCACGATCAAAGCGGTGTTGCTGCTGTCCTGCAGGGCCACGATCCCCACCTTGTGAACCTCCCCGTTCACAAACACCTGCAGGGCCAGGAGACCACTCATCGAAGAGCCCAAGCATTCATGGTCTGGAGGAAATACGACCTTAAGGCAGACCCTCTGACCTTGACAGGCAAACCTTCATTGGGGAGGACCAGACCCTTGGGAATCCTGCAGGTCAGCTCATTAGACAGCACCCGGGCATTGCAGTCCACCCCCCCGATGGTCATGGTGATCTTCATGCATGAGATCACGTTGTTGAGGTTGTCATGCTTTCGGGTTTTTGAGAGACAAAAAATATGAGAAGATGTTCTTGGTGATAATAAAGAAAAAACATTGCTAATGCAACCAAACCTAGAGGACCATCTGAACACTAGTGAGGAGAACATACGTGCAGCGAAACCTCCGTCTCTCCTGGTTTTAGAAGCAACACGTTGTCCTCATAATCAAAGGGGATGACTTTGGGGTTGGGGTGGTAGTCGAAGCTGCCCCTCCACAGCTTCCTGAATCCGTCCATGTGAATGAAGATCTCCCCCTTGTCGGACATTTCCTCCAACATGTCGCCTAGCAAGGGAGGGGCCTGGCATTCCATGTGTGTGGCGTTCACCACGCCGCCGCACACCTGAGGAGAACACCAAAGATCTTGCACTGTCACAAAACCTGCTTACATTCAGTTTAAAAAAAGGCCTTCTTAGGTTTTCTTCTCTGCATCCACACAGGAAGCTTTGTGTCAGAGGTCCTCTAACGTCTCATTGGGGTCACGGAGAAGACTCACCAGCTCTCGGGGGGATGCGGGGGCACTTTTAGGCACATACTGGACCACAGTCTTCTGGGCAGAGTCCAGATGCTGACCCTCTATGACCAGCTTGGAGCCACTGCAGAACAGGTTAGAACTTTGAGACCTTCAACACATATATTCATGCATCCATTCATATTACAACATCAGTGTTGAGCAGGCGAGTGCCGCTGTGCTCCTCTACCTTCTGAAGCTGCAGAGCGGATACACGGATGTTATGATGGGATCTTCTCTATATGAGAACATCTTCGTGGTGCGCACTTCCCACCCGTCAATCAAAACTTTCAAGGGGACATCTCCCACGCCGGCCACAGCCGCCGTGAGGCAGACGATGGAGGATGGAGTCCCGCCTCCCTGCGTCACACTGAGCAGAGTAGAGGAAGTAAACAAGCTTCTGATCACAGCGGTCCAATGGATCCATGGAGCTTTATAAGGAGCGACGATCCTCACCTCTGAAAGTCACACCTCACATCCGCAAGGAAAACCTCTCTGTGATTTCCTGAATTCAGAAAGTTTCCCGTCAGGGTCACCAATGTTCCACCAAAGACCGGCCCGAAGTCCGGACTGACCCCTGAGATGCTTGGCTCCTGAGGAGACAAGGTTGTTCCTCAGGATTCGTTTTTATCTTCTCGGGGGATTCCATCTCAGAAACGTCAATGTTCTCACCACAAAAGAGAAGCCAGACATCTGAGCTCTGCCATCTATGGAGTAGTACCTCTCCACATCTTCCTCATGGACTTCCAGTGTGACTGTGAGCTTCTCCTTTGGCCTGTTGTCCTTCATCTTGCACACCAGCCTGCATGAACAATAGAGCAGTGATGGGTCTGTGGAGGTAATCCAGGTTCAGGGTCACAGGACGCTGAAGCGGGTTCATCTCTGGATGGAAACAACCCGGATTTATCACATCTTTTCATCAAAGGTTTTATCTCGTGGAAGTTTTAGAAAACTATGTGCTTTGGTTCCATCATGTACTGCTCACTCTGGGTGGGTGTCACTGTGGTCGGGTGATTATACCTCTGCTCCCTCTGCAAGAAGGTTCCTTGGTTCTAGCCCTGTTCTCCTGCCTGGGTTCTCTCCCTGTTCTCCAGCCTGGGTTCTCTCCATGTTCTCCATCTTCAGTCCAAACCCAGTCAGTGGTGATCACTGAAGGCTCTGAATCACACCGCGGGTGTTACTGTGAGGTGGGACGAGGGCCGGCGGGGCCTTAATGTTCATCCACACAGCATTTTAAATCACGTTGAGGAGAAATCGGTTTGAACAGGTCTCCGATGCGGGTCCAGAGTGAGAGGAGGTGAGGCAGAGCTCATCCTCCTGGAAAGCATAGCCAGGTCCCTTTGCACTGCTGAGGTCCAGCGTGGGCTTTCCAGATGAACTTCCTGCTCCGCAGAGAGCTCAGTGTGGAGACAAAGCCCTGGATAAAGTCTAAGGCCTCCAGAACCCTCCATCAGAAGCTGCAGGGCTGAGTCTGACGAGATGATCCGGGTTTCTGGTCTTACAGCCTTTCAGCTGCCCTCCAACAGGCGCCTTCATGTTCAGCCCGTATGGAGCTTCTTTAGCCATTAAGAGTGTAAAGAGCACCCTGTCTCTGCGGCCTGTGGCTGCACCAGCAATAAAACCTCCATCAACTTACCACGGTTAATTTCTGCTTCATGAACTGGCCACGGTCACCTTTTATTAGCTTGTCTATTTTACACTATTATAAGCAGACAGATTGATGTCACCAGTACAAACATGCAGGAAATGAACTCCTGGCTTTGGACAGAAGGTCTCTGTGAGCTGACTCGGTGTTCTGGCCAGAATCGTGCAGGACTCTGAACTCCAAAGGGAGCTCTCTGTTATTTGTATGTGTACAGTTGTTGTGCACAGAAAGCTGAAGGGGAGCTTTATGGATGGAGGGAAAGAGGACAGGAAGTTAGTTTGTGTGAGAGGAGAGGGGGCAGATGAGGGTTAGCTGTAGGAAGATGATTGGCTGAGCCACCTGAAGTGAGTGACCCAAAGAAGGGGATGCAGCTTACACTTGTATCCTGGTCTTGTCAGGCAGGATCGCGCACGAAGTGTCGTTGCCCACGGTGACAATGTGTGTCCTGCTGCTGATGGCTGGCTGTGGAGTCGACCGGAACTCCCAGCCACAAAGCGTCAGCTCAGTTTCGCCGCCAATGGGCGCTGTTTTAGGGAAAAACTGTAGAGAAAACATCAGCAAGATCAGCTCCTCAGATCCTCCTCAGATCCTCCTCAGATCCTCGGCGTTGTTCCAAAGGCCCAACCCCATACCTCGGTTATGACAGGGGGGCAGGAGTCTCTCTTCCACTGGGAAGTGCACTCGTTTCTCCTGGAACAGACCCCTGAGCACCAGCCACAGCTCATGAAGTTTGGAGCCATCAGACAAATGGGGCAGGTTCGAAAATGCGCACAGCCCGGTCCTGCAGAGGGCACCTTAAACATCTGGACCAGAGAGAGAAGAAGAAATGCTGCCAGGTGCCTGTGAGGGGGAGCAGAGAGACGGCTCGGGTTTCCTGCCCAAATGAAACATCAAAAACGTACCTGGTTTCCAGCTGCAAACAGCAGCCAGTCCCGGTCGTAGATGGCTGCTGTCCTGGAGATCGCCGTCTCTCCCAGGGAGTAGTTGGCAAAGACGATGGGAATGGTTGTCGTCAGGGTGACCTGAGCCAGAGAAGACGTGGGAGGAAGGGTAACATCTTGAAAGACCACACACAGACGACGTGCTACCAGTAGGTAACTGTTAGCTCGTTAGCTCTGGTCATTACAGCGGCTATAAACCACGAACTTCATTCAGCTGTGGTTGCTACCTGCAAAATCCTTCCATCGGAGGTGCCAAAGTGGCCCACGGTGTCTTTTCCCATTATGGTGACCAGGATTGAGGTGAAGAGCACGTCTGTCATCCACCGGTTGAAAATGTCCTGTCTATGATGAGGCTTGGAAACCAGCGTGGGTTTGTCACTGCAGCTGCCGCTGCCCGCAAAGCTCTGCAAGAACAGGACAACAGGAGGAGGCAGGTCAGCAGGACGAGGCGCTTCTCCACCGCCGTTCCCACCTCAGCTGTGGTCTTTCTCTGAGAAGAAATTAACTTCTAAATCCGTCAGCGTGTGAGAGGAGAGGGCATCAATCCGACGAGCTGAGAGGAATCCCGGCCAGCAGGCCATTCATGCATCTCCAGATCGTAGGTGTTTGAAGGTGCTTAGCAGAGCAGATTGAACGTTGCTATCATACACCTAGACATGGAATACACACATTCCACTGCAGTGAGATCCACCTGCCCCCACACGCCCTCATCCCTCCATCCACCTTCTGCACGGAGGAGCACCGGAAACACAACAGCTATCTCAGGTGAGCACATTCTTCTTGCTCAATATTTACCTTCACATCCCTCACTGCGTTCTGCTTTTCAACAAACCTCCTGCTCAGCCAGAGTTTGACTTCACGCCCCTCCCCTTAGATTCCACCTCGTCATAAACATATTAGCTGTCAGATGTTCCAGATGGAGTACAAACGGAGCTCCGGGGACAAAGTTTGCGCTCCATAAAAGGCTGAAGCCACACCCTCTGTCTGGCCCCGGGCTTCTGGGCCCAGCTCAATACACCTGAGATTCAGCGCAATAGCTCGAGTAGTTTAGCACTTTGAGGTTGTGTTTGTGGAGGGGGGGTTATCAAACAAATATTTCCACTTTGACTTCATAGCAGGCATCTGAACAGCAAACAGTTTCCATCCAGGCTGAGAAGGTCTGAAAGTAGGGTGACGTCATTCATGACTCAGCCGCCACTCCCAGCTCTCTCACCTGGCTGCACTTTTGCACACACCTTGGGAAAACACACACACTTGGCCACTCGTGATTTGACCACGCAGGGTGTTTACAAACACTATCAGTCCAATGAGGCACTGTGTGCCCGGAGCAGCTCACTTCCTGTCTGTGAATGGGTGACCCTTGCCCTCTACCCCAGGTCCCAGCAGCCGCCGAGAAAGTGACTCACCTCGTGGGGGCAGCTCTCACAGGGCTGGAAGTGGCATAGTCCTCTTGAGAGCCGCTCGGGGCCGGGCCTGCAGCAGGCCTCCACGCCTTCATCGATCGCTGCGTCGATTTTAGTCAAGGGAAAGGCGCACAGGGCAGAGGTCCTCTGAGGTTCTCCATGCTCATTCACCTTTGCGAACACGCCGTAGAGGATGTCCTCCGTCTGCTCCACCCCCAGTTCGCTGGCCAGCTCTTTGCCGGCGCGGCCGAAGTGAGCTGCCATCAGGCCGTTGTACACAATGTCCCGGAACGCCTCCCTCTTCCTCCTGCGTTTGGAGTTGTGTCTGCACTCCAGGACCAACTCCCTGTACATCCACACCTCTGGAATGAGCACTGGCAGGCGTCCCAGGCGCGTCTGTAGGGCGGAGGTGTTGGTGGAGGGGCTTTCTCTCTGCAGGGACAGGAAGTAGACGTGCTCCCTGGTGGAGAAGCTATAGATGTAATCGATGGTGTAGGAGTCTTGCAGTTGAGGGAGCACCGTCAGACCACTGATCTCCATGAAACCATCTTCGGTTGAAAGAGGCCTCAACACCGATATGGACCTCCGTGGAAATCTCTGCGCCACTTTTCGATCGACGGACGCTGCTACATAGAAGAAGGACGTGGCTCCTTGTTCAACGATGAGAACTTTGGTGCCAAGTGGACTGGCCACACAGTCCGGGCAGTGGAGCTCGGAGTTCTGCTCCTTCCTGTAGAGACACTGCGGGCTGGGCGGCAAGAGGCTCGTATCGATGAAGTAACAGATCCCGTGCTGCGTACTCCCACAGATGTATAGATAAGGCAGAGAAGGTCCAGCGGGATCCATCAGCAGAACCTCGTTGTCGGTCTCCACCGGACCGCCGAGTTCTTTCTCCACGGCGCACAGCGCACACATTTCGCAGCTGGGACTCCCAACAGGTCCGGTCCTCACCTCCCAGATCTTCGACAGGTTAACATTAACGGCCTCGACTACATTCTGAGAGCCAACATACATCTCGTGCCTGTCCAGGTTCACAGCCACGTTCTGAACGGGGCTTCCTGCTGTTTGGAAGAAGGGGACCGAGTACCTCACAGTGAAGTCCACCAGCTTGCGAGTGGAAGAAGGACATGTCTGCAGTCCTGCTGCAGTCTGTGTTTGCATCCATAGGTAGAGTGTCAGCAAAGCAGCCCACGTGACCATCTCAAGGAAACAGTCCGCTGAGATCGTGTGCTACCGAGAAGAAACGTGGATCGTCAAGGACATTCTGGAGACCCGACAGGTTCTCTGTGAGGAAGACAAACACATTTTGAGGTTCTAAAACACATCTCTGTGATGGTGTCGCTGTCCACAAGCAAAGTGGAAGCTAAAAAAGGTAGACATGGTAGAAGATCTGGACATAAGACTGGAAGATTTGAATGGGTGGAGATCAGTCCACTGACTACAGGTCCTAACTTGCATAAGCAAGTTGCCCTGCAGGTCTAGAAATAATTACACACACACACACACACACACACACACACACACACACACACACACACACACACACACACACACACACACACCCCAGCCCCTCGCAATACAGCAGGTAGAACATACCAACCTCAAATTCCAAAGGAACTGTTAGAGACAACATGTAGCCGAAGCAAATAAGTCAGTACCGGTAGATCCTGAGCAGAAGTTACCTGAGAAGACCGGGGGTTTTTGTCAAACACTGAAAAACACCTTCACCCAGAAAGCTGGGACGATCTATTTAGAAGATGCGCTGGATCACTGAGGGATTTCTCGTTCTTTTGCCGCCATTACGTGAAACTCGTTTTCCCTCCCGTGAATTGGAGTCGAACTCGGACACTGACCTTCCCGACGGCGGTGCTGCTTCCCGACAGACGCACTGAGCGGGGCGGCTGCAACGCCGGGAACCCGATGACGGCCCTGTCAAGCTCCCCGTTCTGCAGCCGCACACCGGAAATAGACTCGCCCTCAGTGTAAAAGTGGAGAGCGTTCACGGGCCCCACCGGGTTCCGCATGTAGTTTCTTGCTCGGCAACAAGGAGGCCCGGGTATTGGTGAGGGCATTGGGTCTCCACACGGCAGGTCACATCAATTGTGTGTCCTCTCGGTCATCGGTTTGACTTTGACATTCATTCTGAAATCTAAAATACCGGAAGTGCTGTTGCCATTACAGTCACTTGACACGTCCCCCAACATATAAGGAAGTTAATAAAAGTTGCGAAATTTGGCCGCAGTCACGTTCTCCTCCGAATGTCCCCGGGCTGGCCGTCAGACCTCTGGACCACTGGAAAGGTGTCCTAAGCTGACCAGACTACCTGTCAGTGTGTGGAAACAGGCTGAAAGCGAGAACGTGCTCACCTCCACTGGGACTCGAAGTACCAGTAGGAATGAAACCATCCTTCTTCACGTTGAAGGTCCGCAGCCACAGGCAGATAGAAGAGAACTTAGGAAGGTCCAGGCTGAACCTAATACAGCCTTATACAGATCCCAGATAATTATCTTTGATAGTAAACCAGCTATTTCGGAGAAGCCTTTTCATGAATGAACCATGGAGTTAAATATCCACCACTGACATTCCAAAGGTCACTTGTCTGATCATTCCGGTTCCAATTTTCTGCCAAACAGTAATCTTCAGCATTTCAAACTTCACTCAATCGCTTGAACTGCTCTCATCTGTCCACGATACACAGATAACAGTCCGCTGCACTGCAACCAAAGCGTTGCATAGAAACACCAGGTCGGATTAACCCTGTCAGGATGCTGCAGTCCGATCCTGCCGACCTGTAATAGTTAGATTCCTGAAGATCTCCCCAAAGATGCAACCATCTGTTTCCCTTAACAGTCATGGAAGGGCCTCTCAAATGAAAACCAAACACCACTAACACAACCGGACGAGTCGGCCTGATAGAAAATGACAACACAAGGTAAACAAAATGGATCCTTTTTATATCAATAAATGAAACAGATGAAGTGGTTAATAATCCACTAGCAATCACCCATTGCACCAATATCCACCAGAGCCATGTGTGTATGAGAAGTGTACAGGGACTCCACATTGCGTTGGAAATTGGATACCATTCACTGATTCAGGCACACGCTCACACACCCACTGCGGCACAGTTGCAATGCAAGGCACTAATGAGGCCATCAGGAGAAGCTCAGGGGTGATGTGTCCCCATGCATGCAGACAGGAGGATCCGGGAATCGCACTGGCAACCTTCTGATAAGATAGATGCCTGCTCTCCCAACGGAGTCACGGCTGCCCCCAGCAGACACCTGTGACCTTTTGTCACAGTATGAATTAATCATAAAGTAGTCTGAAAGTGACATATGCCAAGAAAATTGCTCATTCATTCCCCGTAGTCCCCCATCACCCACCATTCCCAAAGACACTTGCCCTTCTCTTTAAATGTATGCAACTTAAAATTGTGATATATTTATTTTTCTTTGCTGTGTTAATGTTTCTTTTTCTTACAATTTATTCTCTTATTAAATTTCCTGCTATAGGGCGCTGTCACACCATTACAAATTCCTTTTTTCCTTTTCTATTACATTTGGGAATAAAAGAGATTCTGATTCATTCATTCATTATCTACTGTTCATCCTGCTTTCCGGGGTGACGGAGGTGCTGGAGCCCATCCCACCTGTGATCGAGGCGAGAGACGGGGTTCCGTCAATCACAGGGACACATATTTAGACATACAACCATTCACCCTCTCATTCAAGAACCGCTGAGAGTTAGTTGGAGAAGATAGGAGATCTTATTTATGACTATGAATGAGGAAGCCATTGATTGTTCGCAGGCAGATGTGAAGGAACAATTGGCATTGCTAAGAAGAGCAGAGCACATTAGGAAAAATAGGAAATGGAAAGAGCGAGCTAGAATAGCATTTTATAAGGATCCATTTATGTTTGTCAAGTCATTGTTTGGTAAGGAGTAGAATGGGAGTATTGTGGTGCAGAGGCAGAAGCTTGAGGAGTATTTGGAGGAGATAAAGAAAGAGAGGGAAAAGGTTAGAGAGATGACACTCCCCTCTGATATTCCACTTATCGGTGAAATAGATCGTCAGCGGATGATAACCCACCAAGGTGGAGGGAGGTTCTGAAAATGGTGAAGCAAGCAAGTGCCCGAGGACCTAATGGAGTGCTCTAACGGCTGTATGAGAGTGCACCACGGGTTGAGGTTTTTGTAGAAGTTGGTGAAGGTAGTTTTGAAGAAGCAGATTATTCCCAAAGCATGGGGGAATCATCATTCTGAATGAAAGGGACTTGATAGAGATAAGTCAGTGCAGACCTATCAGTTTACTTAATGTTGAGGTGAAGGTTGTCTTTAAAGTTGTGGCACAGAGGCTCTTGAGGTACCAAGAAAAGAAAAGACTAAATGATACTTCAGTGCAAAAGGCTGGAATTCCCGGCTTCTCCGGGTGCTTAGAGCACACCGGCATGATTTGGCTGCGCCTCTCTCCGATTAGGGCCTACATGGATGATATGACGACTATGACTTCAACTGCACCATGTTTGAGCAGGTCGTTAAATAGTTATCTGTAGTGGGCTAGGATGAAAGTTAGGCCAAGCAAATCTAGGAGTATTTCAATTATTAAAGGGAAGGTAGTAGATAAGGGGTTCATTATAAATGGTGAGTCTGGGTAGATGGTTTGATGCAAGTCTTAGTGATAATTTGAGGAGCTGAGGCAGGAAATTATTCAAGGCATTTTAAGCATATATGAGTCAGGGTTCCTTGCAAAGCTTAAGTTGTGGTGTTTGCAGTTTGAGTTGTTGCCTTTGAGTGGGGCTGTTGACAGTGTGATGTCCCCTTTCAATGGTTGAAAAGGTGGAAAGGATGATTCAAGGATTCAAAGGATTGAACAAGGCATCAGTAGCAGAGAAGAGGAAGATGGCAGTTCGATGTACTAAGGCAGTGTCACACGAAAAACAAGGGCAGTGGGGGAACTGGGAGAATGTAGGAGGAGAAAGTTGAAGTAGAGAGAATTGTGGAGCATGGAGGCTAATAGAATTAGGTTTATCATAGGGGCTACTTATGGTGTGCTACCATCTCCCCTGAACCTAAAACAGTGGTTTGGTGAGGATACTACCCACCCACTGTGTTCTGGTGGATACACACTTGGGCAAATACTGTCGACTTGTAAAGTGAGTCTTTTCCGGGGGCGATACACTTGGCATCATTACCAGGTTTTGAAATGTTTGGCAACAGTCTTTGAGGAAAAACATCTAGAGGTAGATTCTCTTGTACTTAGTAATGAGGCTAGACAGATTAAATTTGTTTGTGAGGGAGAAAAGGACTGTTCAGGTTCAGACACAACTCAGGGCACCAAAGTTTAGGTGGAGCTTGGGAGTTGACGGTTGACCTGAATGAGCAACTAGTTATACCAGCATATATAGTTAGCCCCCAGCTATGACCTGATATGCTACTGTGGTCTGGGGTGGAGAGGATAGTCTATTTTATCCAACTTACGGTCCCCTGGGAAGTTCGAGTTGAGGAGGCTTGTGAGCGTAAGAAAGCGAGGTATGCTGAGATAGCCGCAGATATAGAGCAGCAAAGTTGGAGGGCTCGGGTGTGGCCTTTGGAGGTGGACTATTGTGTTTTGTTTTGTTTTTTGGCAAAATCTGTCATCGCTCTATTGATTGAATTGGGCATTTGCAGTTGGAGCCTGAAACTTGCAGTCTGCAACATGAAGCATAGAAGATGGGGAGGTTGCAAAGGTAGGATTGTTTGCTTGTAGACAGGACACTGGATTTCACTGTTGAGCCTTCTTGAGATGTCTTTGGCATAACTTAACGATACACCAGAGAATGAAGGTGCCCCAATGACATGCTTCAGACTGCTGTTGGCTAGGTTAGGTAATTGGTGATTGTATATTGTTAGCTAGTTTGTTAGCTTCCTGGTAGCTTATTTGTTGTATTGCTTGTTAGGGTCTTTATAATCTGATTTGGGCTTCTAGGTCTGTCTTACCTTGGATTTTGGCACTAAGGATAGTAACATCTTGTCCTGTGTATTAATGAATCCACTTTGAGACAATGTGTGGTCTCCGTTGAACCTCCTACAAGTTTTTGGACTGTGGGAGGAACCCCACGAAGACACTCTTCTTTCCTGTTGTCCAGATGGAGATGTTCTAGGTAGATTTTGGTTGAGTCTCACTCAGCGCTTTCCACTGTTTGTTTACAATATGAATGACGTTTATTTGAAAGAAGTGACTCATCACCCCATCTTACCTCTGAGGAGCCCCCTGGTGGTGAGCCCCCTCACCCAGATTCAACTGGTTATCAAAAGGAATCCAGTGAGTTTCAGTGAAAGAAGAGAGGACACAGCAAACATTAATTTATTCCTTAAAAGGTTTTTCTCTTAATACTTATGATCACATTTTAAGGCACTAAATAAAATGACAGTGATGAATGTCAGAGTGGTGATTGGTGGACCTGCATTGTTAGAAAGATCAGACTCTGCAGCTCCAATGGAACACAAGCACTCCTGCAAAGGAGACTTGAAGCAAAGGAATGTGTTAGTAAACTGCCGCACGTCTCATATGTCTTTACTAGTTCTCTCATCAACCTCCTGAACAGGAGTCAGCGGCCATGTTCTACCTCAGGACCATCAGAAGCACCTGACTGATCACCTCTCTTGCACTTCTTATCCGGTACAGCCAGTTCTGTGTTTAATTGTGAACTCAACTGTTAACATCCAACCCGCACTTTCTGCATCTGCACTTCCTGCACTGGCTTTATTATGATCATTATTCATTGTTCTGCTTTGGCTAACTTACCTATTTCTCTTCTCCTAGCACCCGATCAAACTATCTGGCCTCAATGTGGAAGGCAAAGTATTTCATTGTCCAGGGAAACATGTTTCCTCGCTGTGTGCATGACAATAAATACTTTGAATCCTCGAGGAAACAGAACAAACATGCGAATAATTGGTGAAGTAATTCAAAGATCCAGTGCCTCATTAGTTTGACAGGATGTCCAGGTTTTATCTTGGTTCTCCTTGCCGGTCAAACATCTGCTTGAAGCGGGTCTTCGAAGATGCTAGCGACGAACTCTCTGAAACGTTTAGCATACTGGTCTGGATGGACAATTGAAATGTCTGCCCCTGGCTGCAAACCAAACACACACAATGAATGACACCATGCAGGCATTGAAGTGAAACTATTTGCCACGGCGGTTCTGATCCCTCACCCCGTGTTTGACAGCCTTGGCGGCGTGGGCAGCTTTCTTCTTGGCGTCGTACTGCGTCAGCACGTCGATCAGACCCATGAAATATACCTCCCTCTGGGGTGAACCTGCATGGGAGAGGCAGTGATTAGTTAAAGTTAATGATCCATTCTCATTAGCATTATCCTTCCATCCATCCTCTGCCACCTATCCAGGGTGGGGTCTCAGAGGCAGCAGCCTGAGCAGAGTTCCGGACTCCCTTCTCCACACCCACTTGGGGAATCCCGAGCTGTTCCCAGGCCAGCCCAGAGACACAGCCCCAACAGCATGCCCTGGGTCTTCTCCAGGGCCACCTCCTCCCCTTGAGGGACATACCTGGAAAACCTCACTAGGGAGACGCAAGGAGGCATTCTGACCAACTAGGGCCTCCTCACCTTGCTCTTCTGGATTCTGATGACCAGGTGATCTAGTTCTTTGGGTCTCCACCCACAGCTGGAGATCAGAGGTGAAGGTAGGAACGTAGATCCACCGGTAAATCTCAAGCTTCTCCTTTCGGCTGAGCTCCTTCATCACCACGATGGACCAATGCAGTCTTCATCACTGCTGATGCTCCGGCGATCCACCTGTCCATCTCCTGCTTCATCCTCCCCTCACTCCTGAACAAGACCCTGAGGTACTTGACCTCCTCCACTTGGGGCAGGACCTCATCCCTGACCCAGAGACAACACTCCACCTTTTTCCGGCTCAGAACCATGGCCTCGGATCAGGAGATTTGGAAGTCTGGGGGCAGCTCGATCACGGTCTGTAGAGGTCTTCTCTTCAAAGTATTCCTTCCAACAACCCACAATATCCTGACTGGAGGTCAGCAGTGCACCATACTCACTATGCAAAGTGTTGACAGTGCGCTGATCCCCCTCCTTAGCTGCTGGTTGGTGGAAAAGAATCTCCTCGAAGCTGTCCAGAAGTCGTTCTCAATGGCCTCACTCTACTCCTCCCATACCTGAGTTGTTGCTTTGGCGACCATCAAAGATGCATTCGGCTTGGCCTGCCGGGACATGTCAACTACTGTGGAGCCCCCAAGACCAGAAAGGCTTGATGGGACTCCACAGCTCCGGTCTGCCGCCTCGACAAGGAGGCAAGGAACATGATCACTCGGACTACATGCCCCCCCGACCCTAAGCCCCCTGTAGTCCAAGTTCTGTTGGAAGGAGTTGAAGTTCTGACAGGACGCTCTGCCAGATGTTCCCAACAGACCCTCACAGTACGTTTGAGTCTGCCCCCCACATTAGGCTACAAGAGACCGATTTACTTTTATTCACTCTTAGCACTTGAAACTCGATCCATGGATCAATATCTGAATCTAAAACTCATTGGTGTTGTTTAGTTTCTCTCAGCCCTCTGCTCCAGAAACTAATTTGAAATTGCACTTACCCCTGAAGAGGTTTCAAATACAAGTGTTTGTTGAACCGTTATCGTCTACACTCACCAACAGCGCTCTGGATGGCATAAACATCCACGTAAGGGTCGAACTCCCCAGGACCCATGGGTTTGAAGGAGTTCATGTACCCGGCGATGCCCTCGGGTGAGGTGGAGCCAGGAGCTGGAAGCACCGGGTTCTCGCCCTCCTCTTCCTCCTCACAGGATGACTCCATCTCCTCCTCCTCCCTCTCAGCCCGCTCCACGTCGTGGATTCCCAGCAGGAGGCTGTAGTCCAAGATCCGTAGGCCCACCAGGAACTGCACACAGTGGGCACATGCCCGCTCGTCACCTTGAAGACACAACAGCATACATGTCTCTCAGCCTGCTTACCTGGGTGTCTCTGTGGAGCTTCTCCATGATCCGCTGCTTCTCCTCGTCGCACACAAAGACTTTTTGCATGTTGTTTCTGAAGTCCACATCTTTATAAGTGTTCAAATCCTTCACCTGGAAATACAAAGCATCCATGACCTCAAGATATAGTGACAGAGTAGTCCCTCGTTTATCGCGAGGATTACTTTCCAGAACTGCAATAAACAAAAATCCATGAAGTAGCGGCCATATTTTTATTTTATTATTTATATGAATTTTAAAGCTTAATAACCCTCCCAACCCCTTATTATCCTTTCACACACTCTTATTCTCATGCTCTTATAGACACTACCTATACTCTTATACATGGCCCACAGCAGCGAAGGTTCTCCCTTGCTTTAACATGTTGAGAAGTTGCACTTTTTCTACGATGGTTAGTATCTTTCTCTGCCACTTAGTTTCAGTGCCAGATACCTTGGAAGGTGCAGAATGTTTGGGCATCATAGTAGGGGTTGAAATAATTGGGTAACATGCTGAATGCATGCTATGCACAGGAGATGCATAGAATGAGGCTATGGTCACTAAGCGAATCAAAGCCCAGGATACAGAACACCATGCTCTGGTTGGTCGCCGCCCTAGAAAGTGTTTTCAAACTAATAGAAATAACAAATATATAAAAATACATTGATACCTCAGAACCCGGTGTATAGCGAAAAATCAACAATAAAAAATTAGATTAAAAAACTAAAAAATCTGAGATACAGTTGGACCGCGAAAGGCGAACCAATTTGGTGAGGAACTACTGTATATATAAACATCGAGATATTAGACAGAAGGACCCACAGTCTTTCCTAAAATTACCCAGAGAGGTGTGGACAGTGTTCTTCCAGGAAATCTCTGCTGCTTCATCCATTCACATCTGTTTTAGTGCAAGAGAGGCAGCAAACACCCAAGCACTATTT
Organism: Fistularia tabacaria; assembly: GCA_901007705.1. Lineage (NCBI taxonomy): Eukaryota > Metazoa > Chordata > Actinopteri > Syngnathiformes > Fistulariidae > Fistularia > Fistularia tabacaria. Next base: position 8,889 of record CAAKHD010001032.1, on the reverse strand, counting down.
AAGGGTTCCAGAGCTCATTTTTTCCAGGGTTCTTCAGGATTTCCAGGAACCAAGACCAGGCAAATATGCAGCCACTTTTACCTCCATCAAATACTCCATCAGATTTAATGCACTGCATTAGGTTAATATATAGGTTAATATACCCTGAATATGCAGCATGATATCACTCAAATCCAGAACATTATAAATAATGTCTCATGTATAACACTATCAAACATACAAAGGTCAGCACCATCATGAGGTTCCCCACCCAGGTGCATGGTGACAGCATGGTGACAGCTGCATGGTAAACCATTGCATCATGAACGATGCATGGTGACATTACATGGTGACCATTGCATGGCCAACAATGCATGTTGACCATTACATGGTAACCATTGCGTGGTGACCATTACATGGTGAACATTGCATCGTGAACATTGTGAAATAGAGTCACAGACATGCACCTGAAGGCTAAAACAAGCAACGTACCGCAAAGCTCAGCAACTAAACTGACAAAGCCCTGGATCTAAGCACTTGACCTACCGACCTATCATGATCGAAGCCTCTGGTCCAGACAGGCGGCTCACCTTGAGGTCATACTTCCTGTGCACGTTCATTCTGTGGCTGAACATGTTCCTCATCACCAGCAGGTAAGTGTCCTCGCTTTCCACTGTAACCCTGTACATCGCCAGGAACTGAGGCAGCAGCGTGCTGCCGTGACAGGTGACCACATGCTGTGAGACAGGAGATAAATTAAAAGTCGGACATGAAGTGTTGAGCGCGGGGTCGGGGGGCGATGCTCGAGGCCAAGTGAGACCATGTATTTGTCTCCGGAACAGCTCATGAAGAGTTCATATGGACAACAAGGTTGGGAAAGGTACACCTGCCTTAGCCCCGTCTTTCTGATCACCTGCTCAGAGACGAAGCTTCTTCACATGTCCATCTTAAATGATATGGCTTCCTTTCAGGGATTAGGTGAGATTTCATGCTCATGAGTGTGAGGATAAGTTTTAGTGTTGAAAAGTGCTTATTGACCAACAGGGGGCACAAGCAGCTGGTGGAGGAACAGGTGAGACTCCATACGCAGGGAGTACAATTAAATTCAGCAGATGTATTTATGTATTTCTTTAATATCTATGTGATTATAATATGGAACTGTGTATGAGGAAGGGAGAAGAACAACTTTCAAACAAAGAATTACATGCAAACATCTGTGATAAATCTATACTGTTCATAGTTCCATGGATGTCTGTTGACCTTAATCATTATCAACCCACAGGGCATTGTGTTGCATTGACTTAGCAGATACTGGTACAGATCCTTCATCTACTCTCACACTGTTGGGATGCGGGGTGATGAGTCTGTGTGCAGTTCCTTTCACCTTGCAGTTCTCCACCAGAGGTTCCTGTCAAGCAGCAGCCATGCAGGAGGGTGGACTCCAGTGGGTATGCTGTGCATCAGGCCTCGTCAGACTAAAGGTTAAGAGAAGTCCGTTGCCAGGCCCTCAATGCCAGAGCATTCTGTCGGCCAGATAGTTTAACCCACAGTAGCTACCCCCAGATGGACTTGTTCTCCCTGATTCTATTCATCCCTTCCTGGTGGAACTTCATCTCCACAGTAAGATCATTTCCTCCTCATCGTTCCCGAGCCTAGAGATCTGTGTCTCACCCTTCCCCGCAAGTTGAGACTCCCGCGATCCCTATCATTCCCGACTCCACAAGATCTGTCTCACACCTTTCCTCGCAAGTTCCTGAGACTCCCGTGACCCCAGAGGCACAGTCGTCCATGTGTCCTTGTAAATAAATCCCTTAAAATGCTTTACCTCCTCAGAGTGTTCTTGCATTTGGATTAGGTACTGCCAAAAATCATGACACACCTCGTTACCAGCATCTACATGGAAATATTCCAGGTACCACCTGCTGTTCCTCAAACAAGAACTTCCAAGCCGGTTCCTTGTTCATAACCTAGAGCAGCTTTATGGCTCTGACACTTACAAGGCTCCAGCCGAAGCTCCAGGCTGCATGTGTCTGAAGCTTCAGACACCGTATGCCTTTTCCGCGCCAACGTTTTCAGGACTACAACTGTCGGCTTCACTGCCGAGAAAGCCTTTGGTTGGAAATCAAAAAGTCCACGCCGACTTCGCCACAGAAGAGGGAAGATCTCACAAACACTCCCAACAATCCGGCATAGGATATTAAAGGCGGCACACGGAAAATAAAAAGTCATTTCTAGCAAAAGAAAACACATCTTAAAAAGACCTAGTTGCTCTTCGTAAGATAAAGGGTCTGGATCCTGGCGTCAATAACCTGAATAGATGTTGGTTTTTTTCTGTTTTCGCTGACATTTCTGGTCAGATACATGGGTTGTATGGAACTGGCAGTGATTTTAAAACCAGTACCTTCATTGATCCGCCTGCTTCAGAAGAGATTCTTTTAAGATACTTTAATTGTGATAAAATCAATATTCTCAGTCTTCTACTACATCTGTTCCTCCATCGGGAGTTGCTTTTCATTACCTGGTGATATTCGGAGAGAATGTTGTGCATCTCTTCCACCTCCTCGCTGGAGATTTCTTTCACCACCAAGGTGCGGTCGTAGGACATGAGCAGCGGCCCCCATTCTGCTTTGAGCGGTGGGCTGCGGGCCAGTGACGCCTGTGGAAGAGTACCGCAGCAGGATCAACAGGAGGGCCATACAACAGACAAAGGTCGACATCAAGAAATCATCGACCTGCGTTATTTCAGCATTGAAATAACTAGATGTCAAATATATATGATCAAGTCCTTCTAACTTGTTTTTTTTCTAATAAATGTTTCACTTTGAATACATTTTAGTGACAGAACGTTTCTACTATCATCTACACCAGTGTTTCCCAACCACTGTGCCGCAGCACATTAGTGTGCCGTGAGAGATCATCAGATGTGCCGTGGAAAAATGCCCACTTTCACTTGATTGGTCCAGAAAGTATTTATTCGAGACGAATAATGTTTCTTCGTACGAGTAATCAGTGAAGCTTCTTGTGAAACAGCAGCAGTGATACGCACTGAAAAAATATTTGAAAAGAAAAAGTACTCAATCAGGACCCTCTGGTCCTGAAGGACAGTCTGACCCAGATGAAGGCCCAAGTATGAGTGGTGGTCAGAAGAAAGTAAAAAAGGTGCGCTCAAGACAATCCAATGAAAGTTATACTATGTTTGGATTTACTTTTACTGGGTAACCAACCGAGCCGACTCGGTTATACCTGCTGTGCGGGGAAAAAGCTGTCCCACAGCTTGGCCGTGGTTCCAAGCAAGCTTAGACGCCATCTCCAAAATAAGCACCCTTCACTTCAAGATACGAATATGGACTTTTTGTTGATCCGCGTAAACAGACTGAGAAACAGGCAGCATGGATGAAGACAACCACCAAGACCAGTGAGAAAGCTCTGAAAGCTACATACAGAAGTTGCTGAACTCATCGCTAAATACAAACAGCCAGTTCCTGCAAGAATATCAGCTTTGTGTTCAACCAAACAGGGCCAGATTTCACACCAAGTAAGTATATTGAGACTACAGTTTCATTCTATGTCATTAAAAATGTTGTTGAAAAAGAAAAAACACACACACTTGCTTCCCAGTTAGGGATTTTTATTTGATCAAAAGTATCGACTAAATAATGGTTTGAAACAAAAAATCCGCACACCAAGAGTGCCCCATAGAGAGAAAAAAAAATCATAGAAAAATCATGTTTTTGACATATTTATTTGATGGTGTGCTGTGTGATTCTTCCAATGTAAAATAAGTTGCCGTGGCTCATAAAAAGGTTGGGAAACACTGATCTACACCACCTGTCCTGCTCTCAGGGTCACAAGGGCAGAGCCTATCTCTGCTCTGATTGGACGGGAGGAGACACATACAGTGATATGACAACAATTCACTCCCTAATTCACACATCTTGACGGCCTCCTGAAGAACCTGCTGCATGTTTTTGGACTGTGTGAGAAACCCGGAGAACCCAGAGGAACCCCACGCGGACACGGGGGTAACATAGAGATGCCAAACGGGTCTTTGGTTTGGTACCTGGTAGTCGTGGTCGTCGATGCCGAAGCGTTCCCGTAGGTTCCTGAAGACCTGCGGGCAGTACTGCTTGAACTTGAACTGGCCCGGGAGCTTCTCCCTGAGGAACAACCATACTCATAAGTGGAGCTTGACCTATGGGCTGAACTTCCTCTTCATGTGCAGGTCATGTGACCAGAATATGTACAGGATCAAATGGAGATATGTTGCCGCTACCAACATCAAGGACAGCGGCCCCTAACCCCCGGGGCACAGACCGGTGTCGGTCCGTGGGTCGTTTGGTACCAGGCCATACAGAAAGAATAAATAACTTACATGCTTACATTATTTCTGTTTCATTTGTTATCCTAGCAGACTGGACACAAGTCTCCCATTACCCCTAGATGGGACCATCTCGCTGCATAGAAACAAGTTCAGGGCTCTCATGGATTTAGCGTTATGGTGAGTTGTATTTTTCATGTACTTATATTTGTTTTCTCGTGTATCTTATTTTGAAGGCATGTTTTAGCGTTACCATAGCCACCGAAGAGCATTAAGGGGCAGAGAGGATGTTATTCTTAGGTTGTTGCCGCATGTCAACAACCTAAGCAGCATGGCGCTGCTAAAAAAGTTACATGCAACTTCACAGCGGATTCACGTTTATTATTATATTTACAAAATACCATAGTTTTGTGTTGGTTGTATCATTTTATTTTGTGTTATTTATCCACATATTAAAAGGCCGGTCCGTGAAAATATTGTCTGACATTGAACCGGCCCAGGGTGCAAAAAAGTTTGGGGATCACCGATCCAAGAGATCATTTAGGGAGCTCAGATCAACACAGCATCTCATGTTCTCTCCTCCTGCATCACCTGGTTCAGCCCATTACTTCATACTCATACATAAGTCATCACCATCATGGTCACCTGGTGTTTTACACATCAAGCAGACCTGGTTGAAGCACATCTTCTTGTTGTTGCCAAGCCTTTGCAGCAGCTGCATTCTGGGCTGGATTAAAGGATTAACCGAGGTTTTCCAGACTATGGACGCCCAGCGCCGACCCTGCTGAGGATTATTACTGCCTCGAAGGGCCGAACGCCGTACGACCTCTTCAGGCAGGTGTTGATGTTTCGTCAGTGTCAATAAAAGTTGCTTGATATAAAAACTCTTTTCACAGTCTTTTCGGCTTGTTTTCTTTTTGTTTGTGTGTGTGTGTGTGTGTGTGTGTGTGTGTGTGTGTGTGTGTGTGTGTGTGTGTGTGTGTGTGTGTGTGTGCGTGTGTGTGTGTGTGTGTGTGTTTGTTTACTTATTGAAGAGGTGGTTGCAGACTTTGGTCTTGGTGCTGGCCCTGAAGTCGTCTGGGAGCAGCATGACGGGCACCGGCACCTGGCTCAGGTCACTGATCTGACACACACACACACACACACACACACACACACACACACATACACACACACACACACAAACACTAGAATGTTTACTCAAGCAGAACCTGCTCACAGACACACACATACACACACACACACACACACACACACACACACACACACACACACACACACACACACACACACACACACACACACACACACACCGTATGATACACACCCCACCTC
>CAAKHD010001031.1:24792-43196 GCA_901007705.1 Fistularia tabacaria | reverse complement strand
TGTTTGGGTGTGTGCGTGTGCGTGGGGATGTATGCGTGTGTGTGTGTTTGTGTGCCTCCGTGTGTGTGTGTGTGTTTGTGTGCACCCCGGTGTGTGTGTGTGTGCGTGCGTGCGTGTGTGTGTGGACCCAGGTGTGTGTGTGTGTGTGTGTATGTGTGTGTGTGTGTGTGTGTGTGTGTGTGTGTGTGTGTGCGTGCGTGCGTGTGTGTGTGGACGCAGGGGTGCGTGTGTGTGTGGACCCAGGTGCGTGCGTGTGTGTGTGGACCCAGGTGTGTGTGTGTGTGTGTGTGACTCACGGGTTGAGCACGTCGGGGCCTCTGCCCGCGCAGTCGATGGGGTTGAGCTCGTCCTCGGGGAAGGCGTACTTCATGTAGTTGTCGTAGCCGAAGTAGAACATGTCTCTGGCCATGTCCTTCATCTTGGCCCTCAGCGCGTCCGGGAAGGAGCTGTACCTGCGGACGTACTCGTCCTTGTCGCCGTCGAAGAAGCTCAGGTAGGACTTCTTGGGCGACTCCTGTCCGACATCGGCGCAGCTCGTCGCGGAGTCGCTCCCCGGCCGCGACCAGCCGCTCCCGGCCGGCGCCGCCGCCGGTTCCTCCCTGAAGAGCCGGTCGAGTTGGTGCAGGTTGAAGCCGAGGTGGAAGTTGAAGCCGAGGCTGAGGCTCGGTCCGGGTCCCAGCCCGCAGAGGAGCCCCAGCAGCAGGCTGAGCGACAGCCGCAGGACGACCAGACCCACTACCAGCGACCGCCATTGCATCTTTGCCCCGGCCCGGTGTTTGCGCGCATTCTTCGGGTCCCCGCTCGCCTCCGGAGAACGGACGGGAACGGACGGCTCTCCGGTCGGACTACAAACCGACAGGCGGAGCGCACTTCCTGTCAACAAACCGGCCCCGCCCTCGTCCGCCGACGCGACTGGTTCCGCCGCTGTGACGTCGCCGGCAGCGTGAAGCCGATTGGACAGAGAGCTGTCCGTCCAGCAGCGGCGTTTCGTGGCATTCCGCTCTCTGCCGGGGCGACGGGCCAATAGGAGCGAGCCACAGGACCGACGCGTTCAGGGCCGCCGGGACGCCTTCGGGGCGCCGGGCTCCGTCGGACAAAGGGAACACGGCAAACCGTGGAAGAGCCGCTTATCTTCGGCGAGAAGTTCCCTCGCAGACCAACACGTTGTGACTCCTCCAGAAAATGAAAATGAACTGGAAAGGCCGCAATAACTGGAAATAACGACGCAAATCTGAGACAAACGACGATGACTGAGACGTGAAGCAAAGCAAGGGCCAATAGGAGCGAGCCGCTGGACTGACGCGTTCAGGGCCGCTGGTTTATCCGTCCATTTGACCGACGAGATGCGTCCACCCGAGGAAAAAGTATCTAGAAGTTCCTAGGAAATGGCCTGCAACGACGCATATCAAGCATCAACTCCAATGACTGGACGTGAAGGCATTTGTGAGGACAGACTCTGCAATAGAAAAACTTTAGGGGGGCCGGCGATGCTGCCGGCTTTCTTCTGACACGTGTGTGAAGGTGGAATTATGGAAACACTTGGCCTGAACTTGGGGCAGGGGCGGGCGGTCAATTTTTGCAAGGGGCCATGTGGCAGACCTGGACGAACCGAGCGGGAAGATGCCCAGGTCGGACTGACAGGCCAGGGGTCGGCGCCAACGGAGCCGCAGCCAGTCCGTCAGTCTCGAAGAGTAGCTCCAGCCTGGACCATAAGATGGATGTGAATTTGGAATTCAGAGGCGTCGGAGCCGCCGCAAATCCAAGCATTGGGGGAAAAATAACGAGACCACGTCTCCATTAAAAAGCATGCCATTTTATTTCTAGAATATCTGGAAGTCGTGTCTCGCTCCCGGGCCCGAGGGCACACCTTGCATGCTGCGTTTGCTCCAGAGATGAGACATTGCACAAGGCACTTCAGATTCTGCAGCTCTCTGCTTCGGAGACAGCAGAAAGGACATCGTTCCACCGAGGCTCCTCACAAACAGGCCATTGTGAACAACTCAACCTGCACAGCCTTGCTTTGTTACGTTCAGACTTTAAATAAAATCCCACCCTCGGGCACCCGCGTCTCACACCGCTGACGCTCGCACGCACCGGCTCAGACGGACTCGCTAAACACACCATGCTCTAAAATGGTAGACCCATCCTTAACGAAGGAGACCATCTTCCAGCCTTCAGAAACGGCCGGAGAGACGGGAAAGTGTCCTCATCGGCCTCCTCCTGACAAGTAGAGTGACATTTCTCAGTTTAGATGAACAAACCTCCCTTCCACCGGGTGCGGCGCAGCCATGATTAGTGTCAGCACTGGGCAGGTGTACGGCCGAGGGGGTCCGAAGAAAGATCGACGCTTCGGGCTCCTTATGAATGATCCCAATTACATTTTGCACATTTGGTTTTCACGTGACACGTTCAGTAGTGCATTCTTGGCATTGGTGGAAGAATTACAAGGTGAAAGTGTTTCTTTTAAAAGTGACATGAGTTGTGGGAGAGCGATGAGGGAGCAGCATGGCGGCGACATGGCTGACACAGCTGGTGAACCCCCTCCCAGGGCTTCAGCTCCGCCGGGACTTTGAATGCTGGATGAGCCACTGAAGTGTGATATCTGGAATCAGACACGCAGCAACATTCTTAGCTCAGAACCTTTGACTGCAAAGAAAAAAAGTACGTCCTCAGTTACAACCGTGACAAACTCGTACAGCCGCTGGGTGAGATCTAAACGTCAGCTGTATGTTGGTGTTCTTTCTGTCAATATGCAGGGCGGCAGGACAAACGCCTCACAGGAGAACAGGTTCCTCGGTCACGGATCAGTGGACGAGGATTTAGAATCAGGAGGACGTACAGCAAACATTCGTGATACTTGCAAAGGCCGGAAAAACCAGTGCCTGCGGCCCAGTTGCCTTTTATCCTCCTTCACGGTCACCGCATCATCAACCACGACTCACCGATGTTGTCTTTCTCTTTGCAAGAGACGGAGTAGCAGCATATCTCCCTGTCCTGGATGGCAGCCAGATTCCTGTGGTGATCAGGGAATAAACCCGTTCAGATCGATTCGAACGGTCTTCTACCGATGTGTCAAAGCTCAGGACGTTGGACGGACGCGAGCGCTTACACCCATCCGGCGTACGGAGGCCTGTGCCCTAACCCACACGTGCAAGTCTCCAGTATTGTCGTAATGTCCGATTACTTTGCTTATGTGCTGAGGGGTTTTGTCCCAATCCCACACTGAGCCCCCGACAGGAGCTTAGTTTGGGAGTGGCCATTTTTCCCCTCCCCTTCCTTTCCCTCTCTGTCTTTACACAACACGGCGCCTTCAATGGCAGACGTGTTGGCTCGCTCCGGCCAAATGCATTGCGGACTGCAGGACAGTAATCTCGTGCTGCGGGACGCTGTACGACGACAAGAAAAGCTTCTCAAGTCTTCCTGATTGATTGTGGATCCGCCACCAGAGGGCGCTAATGGCGGCATAAACCAAGGCCTCGCTTTCACTTTGTCTCTGAAGGAGTGAACGAAGAATCAACGCAGCTTACGGAGGAGAACGCGGACAGACATGCGGGGAGCACCACGCCGAGGACGGGGAACCCCAATTAGCCGCCGGGGACGGACTTACAGTTTCTCAATGAGCTGCTTTTCGTCTAGCGCGGTGGAGAGATCCCTTTTGTTTCCGAGAACCAAAACCTGGAAAAGAGTCAAATCAATGGAAAGCCCCACACATAAACATGGCACCAGTCCTCAGACTGACAAGCGAGACATACTTACAGGAATTCCTTGCAATTGGGGTTTTTCTAATAAATTATGAAGCTCATTTCTGGACGCCTCCACCTTCTCTCTGTCGGCTGCGTCGACCATGTACCTAAAAACCACCACAAGGCGACAATCAGTGGACGTACATATAACATCCAAGAGATCGCTCCACGTCGCTATCAGACACACAACGAGCACTCACACGATAGCATTAACCCCCCGGCAGTAGCGCTCCCACATGCTCCTGAACCTCGGCTGGCCTCCAATATCCCAGATCTGCAGGATGGAGAGCATCCACTCAAATGACATCGTGGGTTCAGGCATGTCTGCCGGCGTCCGGCGTCTCACCTTGATGGTCACGTTGCCTTTGGTGACCTTCCTCATGTTGAACCCGACCGTAGGGATCATGTCTTCGCTGAAGTGCCCCGACTGAAAGACACAGCAGAGGAGCAGCTCAGGTGGACGAGCCTGAAGAAGCCCGGACCTCCAGTGGTGTGGTCCTGAGTTTATTCACGCAGGCTTCAATCGACAGCTGAGCAGATACCTGGATAAAGCCTGGTTGGTAGATTCAGTACTTTCTCAGATTGATCTTCAAGTATTATACATGATTTTACTTTTTACTTCCAAGCATGAAAAAGAACTCGTTTGTTTTGGATACTGCCGTCCCGATGCCACTCCTTCTTGATTTTCCTGGCAAATTCAATACACTTCTTCCAAGAGGTCAGAAAAAAAGCTCAAAGAATCAATAATCAGCTGATTGAGTAACTGGAAGACTGTGGGGAAAAAAAACAAACCCCGACGATTAGAATGAACACACACACACACACACACCAGTTATATTAATTTGATGAAAACAACAGCTGTACTTCACAGGGCGCTGCAGGTAAAGGGGAAAACTTCAATGATGTCGAAAAGCTCTTAAGAACAGTGGCATCCAAACCGGAAACCTGCCGATCAGCATGCAGAGGAGAGGCGTTGATTGAATATTGTGTAAACTAGTACAAACGTTCCAGATGGAAGTGAAACTGCTGAAATGTTGAGCACCAAACCACCCCTCCATTGCCTAACCGTCAGAGCGCCGCAGTAGATCCTGCATCCTTCCTCTCCGAGCTCTTGGGACGACGTAAAACCCGAACACGGCGGCTGTGTGGAGGAAACACATGACCGGACCGAGTCACCTGACGGAGCTAAGTGGAACTGAATGTGGAGGTCTTATGACCGAGGGGGGAGGCCTTTCTGCACTGCTTGCTGTTCTTACCCTCAATTCTGTGAGCCTGTAAGCTCAGGCTGCTGAGTGGAACCCGGCTCAACCGACAGGTGGACCTACTGTCGATGTGCAGCCTTTATACTTGGACGGCTCTCAGCGCCTGTGCATTCACCATTCCTCGGAGTAATACGGTGGAACCTGGACTTAATTCCATTTGTTCCATGACCAATCCATTAACTCCATTTGCTGCTACATCAAATTCAATTTCCCCGTTGAAATGAATTGAGACGCGATTAATCTTTTCCTGACGCCCGTTTTTTTTACGTGTTTTTACACAACGAAAATAGATCAGGTCTAAAAAATTGACGATACATAACCAAAGAGAATAAAGAAATAAAGAGGCTTTACGAAGTGTTTTTCCCTTGACGAGGGGACAAAGATGGTGGAGGGGGTTATTTGGTGCTCCATCCTTCACAATGAGCTGCTCAGTGTAACTTTGCTCCACTTTCTGTCTAAACTCCATGTGTGGACAGAGTGAAGCCGCTCCTCTTGTTAAACCCATCAAACTGCCCCGACCGGCTTTGAACGCCTCGTCCATTCACGTTCCCGCCGTCCCCGCACCAAATCCACATAAACGTCTCCTGCCTTCTCCCGGGCGATGCTCTCGCTCACAGTATCACACCAGCAACTTCTCCGGGTCCACAACGCGCAAACATCACTCATGTTTTTCCACGATGTTCTCTGGGCTACCTGGAGGCGGCAGCACGTCGCCCTGTCTTTAAACACCACTTGACGGACAGCGGCAGCCACGTGGGTGTCAGAGGCTCATCGAGCTAGCTCCTAACTCAGATCTGGGCTCCGATCACAAAGCAAAACACCCGCTGAGCCACGGCTGGGATCTGGGAAATCTCCTAAGTTGATGCACTTGTAGCTGGAGGCTCCGCTGTCGTCTTTCGAGGCAGCAGGAATCACGCCGTAACAGCGGTGAGACACTTTGAGAGGAGGTTACTGGAGTTCCAACCGCAGCCCCATGACTGTGGGTCATCCCAGCATGGAGTTCACAACACTCATCTCGTATCAAAGGGATATTCATGATGGAAAACCTCCATAATGACATGGGTGATGTTTGAACACGGAGTTCCAGACTGCTTGGCCAAAGCGTGAAGAAAAGGAATGGACTGATCTCATGTGTGGACGTGGAGAACGGAGAAACATCCTGAAGCCCCTCCTGTTTCTTTGGACCTCAAGTCCTCACTTGTCTCACTTCGGCACCTAAGGGCTTTGACGACTTCAGGGCTTCACAGGATGCTTTCTGTTGCAGGTCTACATGCGCACGCACGCGCGCGCACACACACACACACACACACACACACAGAGGGCACCTATGATTAGTGCCAGGACCAGATAATGGGCCCCGTTGCCGTCCTGATGGCAACAGGGACATGCATCGGCGTCCACCTGACAGCGGAGGACTTTTGTCCGCCGGACCTCCAGACACCACAGCCGTCCCATTCGTAGAAGGTCCGTGTACTTCGTGATTGTTTCCTCTCACTGTCTGCCTGGATCCATGTTTGCCGAGGTCAGGCCTGGTCCTTCTTCTGGCACTCATTCCAGATTCCAACATCCTCACAAGTTTAGCTGAGTGAAAAATTCATCCTGAATGGAAGCAGCAGGCTTCATCATCGTCCTCCTGTTAATCAATGGGATGTTTCCACCGGTGTCGAACCAGTCAACCTCTGAAAAGACCAGTGAAAAGTCACGTGTTGTACAGATCAGAAGGTGCAGGGAAGTTGGGAATGTCAAGTTTCCTCATCTGTTCAGGACGGCTGTTGACGGCTGGTCCGAAGGTCCGTTATGTAGGTCAGGGATCTCCAGGTGTGAACACCCCGCCGACTCGGGTCGAAAACACCTCGCTGTCTTTCACAACGTGTTCAAGCTGAAACTCTTTCAGTCATCAGGCAGTTGAGTAAGCTTCACTGAAGACATGGGATCTGGGAGGTCCACGCAGGTGCATGGACAGGTGAGGGGCTCCAGGGGAAGATCTAATAACCTGCTGAAGATGGTTCCCTACTCAACGCGGCCAGACTGTTGACCCTCCGTGCGTGTGCGTGTGCGTGTGCGTGTCGCCTCCAGCGTGCAGGTTTGTTTGAATGCCGCAGAGAGAAGCTGAATCTCGGAGCTCCTCCTGCGAGCTCCAGTCCGGCCGCTGACAACCCGGCCTGAGCTTGACGGGAGACACGGCTCTTCTCCCGGTAGAGCCGCACCTGTTACCGGTAAACCGGTTCGGTCCTGGCAACCGCGCTAACAGCGGTTAGCAACAAGCTAACAGCGGCTAGTAGCGGTTAGCAACAAGCTAACAGCGGCTAGCAGCAAGTTTGTCGCGGTTAGCAGCAAGCTAGTAGCAATTAGCAACAGGCAAACATTGGCTCGCAGGCTAATAGCGGCGAGCAAGCTAGCAGCTCCGCCTGAGACTTACAGCGATGACGTTCACAAAGGTGGTTTTCCCCGAGTTCTGCAAGCCCACCAGGGTCAGCTCCATCTCCTCCTTCCAAAACAGGGACCGGAACCAGTCCAGAAGCCGGTTTATTAGCGCCAGCATCTCCAGGGTCGAATATCAGCCTCTGGCGGATCGAAGTGCCTCTCCCTCCCCGTCAGATGTGGCGTTTTCCAGCGGGATGGAGGAGTGGGACGCAGGCAGCGGTCATATGATCAGGGGCTCCACGCCGGTCGGGCGCCCCCAACGGCACAGGTGGGAACTACACCCATGTGCAGCTGATGTTAAACGGGAAAATCAGACTCACTTAAAGTGGCCAAACAACTGATTTTTAGTGGCCAAACAACTGGCTTTTCGTGGCCAAACACCTGTTTTTTTTGTGGCGGAGGTCAAGAAGAAAAAGAACTTAGTTTCCGGGCTGGCATCGCTCACTGTGCAGGGAAAGGAATACGTTTGGGGGAAAAAACAAGAAGGAAAAGTGTACGCATAGTAGTATGGAAAAAATAGGCAGTATATGCACAAATACAAAGATGAGCAATAATAATGCAAAAGTGCAGGGGGGAAAGGAACGGACAGTGTGGGCATTTTTGGTTTTTCTTCCTGACACAGTGCTCATCCTCGTTTATGATTTTAATGGTTAAATTTTCGAATGGGTTCTCAAACTTTTACACCAAGAACCACCTGGGAAAATATTTGGTTCTCCAAGAACCACCATCATGACCAACATTAGAATGCAGTCGCTTTGTGGGCCAAAGTATTCAGCAACAGTTCTGCACAGCTCAATGAAGCACATTTAACAAAGAGCATAATCCTTGAAAAGTGATTCCTGCGGCAACCCTGACTCGCCACATTATTACCTTTGTTATTAAAAAAAACACAAACCACTTTTACCACCATGAATACTCAGTATGAACATTTACGCTGCACTTGCACATCAGAAAAGAAGAAAACTGTACTTAAATGTAGAAAAAGCTGAACTGAAAGTTAAAATGAAACTGTATTGCCCTTAAACATTAGGTGAAAGTGCACTGTGCTTGAATGGGAACTAGAAATAAACTGCACAAGATGAAATCCGATTAAACCCGGCGCTTCGTTCGGCATGGCGGCCTGAGCTGCTGCTGCAGGATTCCTCCGTGTCCCACCAGAGGGATCCCGAGTGCCAACCTGGAGACCAGCCCAGGGTGAACACGCCTCTCTGGGAGAGGCCGCGGCATCCCCCGCCAACCGGAGTGCGGGACAAGCGGCAGAAGATGGATGGATTTAACAGGAGTCCAAAGGGGGAGGGGATTCACCTCCAGACTGTGTTTTTTTTTTACAGACATAACTTAGACGGGGGCGAAACCCTTGGATCCAAAGAAAAAGAAACTTACTTGCTTTGAACTTCCTGAGGAAATACGTGCATGAAGATATCACAACACAAGAAGAATGACTGGAAGCAAAACAGAGATGGCGGGAAAGAACAAGTGTAAGAAATCCTCCCCGAGACTGGTTGCTGAAAGTCAGGTGACTCTGAGAGGCTTGCAGGCACCAGAACATCCCCCAACCCAAAGGCTCCGAGCACAGAGAGAAAAGGGGGGCCTCAGGGAGGACCTCAGGGAGGACCTCAGGGAGGACCTCAAGGTGGACCTCTGGGTGGACCTCAGGGTGGGAAAAATGCATGCTTGGGTAAGGGCTCAGTCGTCATCAGGTGGTCACGCCCACAAACACCCACAGGAGGCGTGAGTGATTATACACCCTGCTGCCAAAGGTTTGAACCTCATATTGTTTCTTACTTGACTTAAAAATGGAACTGAAGTAATGAACATCTCAAGCAGAGGATTTTCATGCTGGGTGAGAGAATAATCCCAAAAATATAAACCAAATGACACTTTTCAGAGTTTCCTAGGAGCCCCTCGGCGTCAGCGCGTTCTGTTTTTTGCTGCAGTTTCACAAACAGAAGACAAACATCTAAGTCTGGAATCCAGTGAATGGAAACCAAAAAAGGGTGTTTGAAAGATCTTTAATTTGCTGTCATGAAACCACACATTGTGAGTTACACTGCCACGGAGTGACACCTTTGAACAGGCAGAGATGAGTAGGTGTGCTGCAGCCATACTGAGGTGTACTGAAGTACTGCTGGATAAGTATTGGAGGTACTTTAGGTGAGAATCACATGATCAAACAGGTGCACACCAGAGAGCATCGCTCTCTGGAACTCAAGAATTATTTCACAGATCAATTCTTCCACCTGCAGAATTGTTAGCCGCTCGCCTTCTTCAAGGAGATCAGGCCTCGATTCTCTCAGAACCAAGCAGACCCTGGACAGAAACCGGACCGCGATGATCATCTCCACCCGTCCCCCCAAAGCTGCCTTTTGTGCCGGCCGAGTTCCTCTGGTTCTCCTGTGAGGGCTCCAGGTCTGATGAATGATTGGCTTCTTTGTTCAGAGACCGTTTCCCTCCTTGTGGGTGTTTTTTTCCTCGCTTTGCACTTTGTTTTTACAGATTCCTTCATACTCTCCACCTCATCCTGCGGTCGGGCTCGTGGGGGGCTAGAGGCTATCCCTGCTGTGATTGGCCCAGAGGAGAGGTTCACCCTGGACCGCGCCACCACAGGGACACATGTAGAGACACACAACCATTCACACATCTGGACAATTCAGAGTCCCCAGTGAACCTGTGTGTGTTTGGACTGCGGGAGGAACCCGGGGAGCCCTGAGGAACCCCACGCAGACTCCACACAGAAAGACTCCCTGTGGGAATCCAGCCAGGGCCTTCCTGGCTGCGAGGGGGCGGCAGAGCCGTGACGCCCGTGTTATGAAAGATAGATATGTTTCAATTTCTAACCTGTTAGTGGAGACAGTTCTGCTGCCAAAGGCTGGATTTCCCTGTGTGTGTGTGTGTGTGTGTGTGTGTGTGTGTGTGTGAGAGAGACAGAGAAGGAGCAGAGCTGCACCGGTTTCACACAAGCATGTTTCCAGTTGTTGTGCAGTTTGTGTGTAAGCCAGCTCGTCTTGAAAACCCCATGAAATCAGCGCGTGGGCCAACGCCCGCTCAGCCTCGCTGAGCCCCGCTGTGCTGACATACAAAGTGCTTCACATTTACAACCTCAGTCTTTCCAGAAAGTTAAGTGAGCGCCTGCGAGAAGAGGTGTTTCGCAGCAGCGAGAAAAGGTAGGTAGAGAAGTGAAGGGAAGTTCCCTCAAATCCACACAGGTGATGACGTCCCGAGGCAGTTTCGGTAATTAGCTTTGAGTAATGGGCGCTCAGACCTCTGAGCTGTCATGAGCAGACTCTGAGCAGCGGGGCACTGCGTTTACTCTCGCATCATAAAACCGGCTCGGTTGAACAAGATCATTGCAAACAAACAGACATTGAGGACGTCATTTCGCGATCATCACAGACTGAGGGGAGGTGGAGGACCGGGGGGGTGTCGTTCATGACTTCACGTGGCGGTTCTGGTCCAGCCTGGTAAAAAGAGTACTGAGCTCACAGTGAACAGCAGAGGAGTCTGGGAAGCGTCCACCTGAGCAGGCCGTATCAGGGTTCACAGGGAGGTCGGGGTCTCACCCACCTCAGGGCTGGTCTGGGTTCACTTTGAGAGACAGCAGGCTGTCGTCACCGCTCTCCTCCACCGGCCGCCGGCACAAAGAGTCCTGAGCTGGAAACCCACAGGAAACAGCGTCAGCAGCCGGCACTCACCACGTCTCCACGTCACCAGGCTGGAATCTGCTTCCGTTTTAACAATGAGAACTTGGGTGGACGGAAAGTCAGGACCCTTCCCAGGAACCAGGAACTAGTAACTAGTAACTACGGCAGTCATACAGAGGAAGGGCTGTTGAAGTAAAGTCACGACAGTCGGGTCTTAAGTGTAATGTTACATCACACGGAGTCGCTCCACCTCAGTAAAAGTCCACAGCTTTGAAGAAAGTGAGCGGGGAGACCTCCTGTCTGAGGGTTGGTTCACGTTCCTGGTTCAACCCCCCTGACGGGGGTCTGATCCACACATGCAGGAAGTGGTCAGAGCAGGAGGCTGCTCCTCAGCTCGCACACAAAGCCAACACCCACCCTAACCACATACTTGGCACTGCTGGATCTCTTCTACAGAAGGACGTGGCGTGGACCCTCCCAGCCATGGCTGTCAACAGTCCCACCATCCCGACCGCCAAGAGGATGATCACTGGAAAAAGAAGAAACCCTCGGGTTACCGATGACCAATAGACGATCGATCAACGATGCGGGAAGAACAAGGCGTCTTCTACCGGTGGGGTTGCTGCCCCCGGCGCCCTGCGGCGACGGAGGCAGCCGTGTGATCAGCCGTGGGTCAGCCGGCGTGGTGCCCTGGCTTCGGGCCCCCCCGTGTGGACGGTCGGATCCCGGCGGCGTGCCGGGGGGCCTGGCGGTGGCGGGGGGCGGGCTGACGTCACCGTTCAGATCCGGGTTACAGACGTTGTCTGAGATGCTGGTCCCGGGAACTTTCACGCCAGATTTACATCTTGGGAGCAGCAGGAACAAAAGGCTGTCAGTCCTAGGAGTCTGACACAGAAGTTCCAGGAGCTTCTAGAAGACAGCGCTGGACCTACTCTTTCTTCCTGATGCAGTGGGAGTTGGGACGCTGGCTGAAAAATTCAGGCTGGCACTTCGAACATCCTGGAAAGAGAAGAGTTCCCTTCGAGGTTTATGACATGAGCGTGGATAATCTGCTGAGCGCCGCGATCCGGTTTTACCTCCCTGCCGGAGCTCGAACCCGGCGCTGCACTCGCAGGTGGAAGAGTCGTCCTCGATGGAAGTAAAATTCGGTCGGCACTTGCACTCTGTGTTTGACTCTTTGGTGCAGGTCCGGGAGGCCCAGCTGCCCGAGCCTACCGCAACAGAAGGACCACCCCAGTTGTACATCATGAGTTCTTCTCCATTAAAAATCATTTTGATCTTTAGCACCTCCATTTGTTCGTCACAGATCGTCGCCCACGCTCACAGACGTGTGGCCGAACGCCTTCCCGCCACCCAAGCCTCGGTACTCACCTTTGTTACACTTGGTGCAGTGTCTGCACTGCTTGGAGCGGTTTTCTTCGTCCTGGTAGTATCCTTCGGAACAGGGGGCGCAACCTCCCTCCTCAGTCACAAAATGGCCTACAATCACATCGACACACCGCAGACTCCAGCATCAAGGTGTGGAAGAGCTTGGAGCTCTTGAAAACCACTGAAGAAGATAAAGGTTTACCTTTGGTGCAAGTCAAGGCACCCAGAACAGCTGGGACTTCACACACTGAGAGGGTGAAGAGGAGCAGGCTGAGGAAGACCATGTTGATTCAGCGGTGACTGAAGCAGCGTTGTGTTTCTCCTGTTAATCAAGAGCCACGACTGAGAGGCGGGAACCCTCCACGCTTGAAACCACAGAAGGAGTGACGTCAGCCTGCGTGAGTGCGACGCTGTGAATCATCACCCCGGTTTTGGTCTGAATCTTCAGCTTTTCATCAAGTCAGAACTTCAGCCAGTTCAACTTCTGGACATTGAAAATTAGCCGTGGTCTGAAGATCTTCCATCACCTTTCAAAGCGCCTGGCTCTGGATCTCACTCACCCATTCACACACACTCGCACCGAACGAGGCGCCGACAGGACCGTCGGCAGCAGCTGGGGGTTTGGCGTCCTGCCCGAGGGGCTGGGAACCAAACCTCTCACCCTGACGTTTGAGGGATGCCTGCTCCACCAACTGAGACACAGCCGCCCCGAAGTGAAAGCACTACTCCGAAAGTGCAAAAGTCATGGGAGCAATTTTACATATAAACACACACACACATAAATACCTATAAATGTATATGTATAACTACGATTATCACCGGCGACTGAAGAAGTGATAAATGTCCAAATCTTTGCTTGTCCTTGTCTGAGCGCCGGTCACGAACGCAAGCCCCGCCCTTGCAGCAAGATACGTTCTCCAAAAGTGCAAAACACCCGTGGAGTGACATCAACATGTTGATCATTATTACTGTTATTATCTATCACAGTTTCTGTCCCCGCAGCTCTGTGGTGACCGGAGATGGAAAGTCTGCAGCTTCGTGTGGTTTCCAAGTAAAAAGGTGACATTACATATCAGCAGGTTGTTGCTGCAGACAGAAGCAACCATGGATTTTTGATTCATTTGCAAGATACAACCACACATATGTGCATGTGCAAGCACATCTGCAAAGTGCATGCACAGGCATGTGTGCCTTCACTCTGAAGCTCAGCAGTAGCGTGTTGAAACAACAAAGAGTGCCAGGAAGGTTCCACGGTCCATGTGGTCTTCAACATCCAGGAGCAGGATGGACGATGACCTCCACAGACATAACACATTTTAATAATAATGATGAGGATCATTTTCTTCTTCTCCTCTGATCTTTTCCCTTCAGGCTCTCTGCACCCAATCCACCTCTCAGCCTGTTCTCTGGATCCTCCTCTCTTCATGTGTTCTCTCACCTCCTCCATACATCTTCTCTCTGGTCTTCATCCAGACCCCCAATTCCAATATCTTCACTCTCCCTCCTCTGTCCACGACCCAACCGTCTCTGACCTTCTCTCCAAAACATCTACCATGTGTCGTCCCTCAGATGGACTCATTCCTGATCCTCTCCATCCTGGTCACTCCCAAAGAGAACCTCCACATCTCCATCTCATTGTCAGTGTCTCCAAACCATCCATCATCTCTGCTCTCACCACTGTCTCCTCCACCTTTCCTTTTTGGCTGATGTTCTTCTATCTCATAGAACCCCTGACACTTTCCCCCGCCCATTCCAACTTGCTTGAACCCGTTTCTTCACCTCTTCTCCACACGCTCCATTTCTCTGGACTGTTGACCCTCAGTACTTGGAATCCTCCACCTTCTTGATCTCCACTCCCTGTAGCCTCACCGCTCCACCCGTTTGTTAGGAATGTTCTGGAGGAGCAAAGAGGGCCCAGTCGGAAGATAGAGACTGAAGGTGTGATGCTCCTTAGTGACGCCAATAGAGGTGATGAAGAAGTGATGGGCAGGTTTGGTCTCCAGTGGAGGAAAACAGAGGGACGGATGCTGGTAGACTTTGCAAAAAGGATGGAAATGGCTGCAGGGAACAGTTTTTTCCAGAAAAGACAGGAACATAGGGGAACCTATAACAGTGGAGGTAGGAGCATGCAGGTAGACTCCATCTGTCACCAGACAATGTCATCTGAAGTAGTAGTAGGTGAGAGTGTAGCCAGACAGCAGAGGATGGTGGCTTGTAGGAGGAATCTGCTGACAAAGAGAATGAAGAGGACAAAGGCAGAGCAGAGGATGAAGTGATGGAAGCTGAGAAGGGAGGTCAGGGAGAGTGGCGGAGGGGGAGGGAAACATATCGACAGATGCTAGAAGAGTGATGGGAGGATGGAAGGAGAGCTTTGAAAAGCTGATGAATGAGGACAATGGAAGAGAGGGGACGATAGAAGGGGAGACTATCATGGAGCACAAAGTAGCAGAGGTTAGTAAGGTGAAGTGAGGAGGGCATTGAAGAGGAAGAGGAGTGGAAAGGCAGTACCTGATACCTGTGGAGGTACAGAAGGGCCTCGGAGAGGCAGCGCTAGAGTGCTTGTTTCGAGTAGACTGTCTTTGACAACCACCGGACGCTCTCCTCTAACACTGAGGAGATCATCGGGACATGTCACCAGCGGCAGTACCTGCTCAGGAAGCTGAGGCTATTTGAGGTGAGCAGCACCGCCCTAACCACGTTCTATCACGCCACCACTTCACAACGTGAAGACCTCCTCCTTCACCTGATGGCCTGGACCGCACCACCTCCAATGACAGCAAAAAGAAAACAATCAAATCAAACATGACGGAATTAAAATGATAGAAATGCATTTTAAGAGTCAATGTAAAAGCAGCGATTGTTTTTCAACCTTCAGCTGCAAGAGTTCAATCAGTGAATGCAGCTGATGAGCAAACTCGCTGTTTCCTGAACCTGACATTGACCGGCGGCGGCGCTGAGAAGTGGCAGCCTTCGGATCTCGCTTCAGTTTGCTACCCTGCGACAGCAACCCACCTGTGTGGATTCCAACGTCCTCACCTGGACCTCAAATGCACAGTTTAGAAATAAGCCATATTTCTGCTCTTGTCGTGCCTTTTCTTCAGGAAAAACCTGCTGTCATCTCTGGATTTTCTATATCTATTACTTTGGTACTTCATCCCAGTTATCATTATTTATCTTGAGGGTCAGTGAGAGGTGACCTACTCAACATGAGACAAGATGATACTTTTCTGAACCCCATGGGGGAAATTCGGGTGTGGCAGCAGGACGGGGCAGAGGACCAGAGGACCAGAGGACCAGAGGACCAGAGGACGGGAACAACACACATTCAACAATAGCAAACACAATCGACATAAATAGAGACATGGAAAAGGACAGAGACAACAACTGTAGACGGATCAAAATAGATCAACTGCTACACGAGGACAGGAGTGAAGTGAGTGAGTATCAGTTGCAGGAAGTGTCTGGAGGAGAGGATGTGGCTCGGCAGCGCTGTCCAGTCTGATGGCCGTGGGCACAAAGGAGCTTATGAAGCGTTGGGTTCTGCGCCGGGCTGGGATGAGCCGCCCGCTGAAGGAGCTGCCCATGGGACACAGATGGTCGCACAGGGGAAGGGAAGGATTGTCCAGGAGCGCTCCAAGTTTGTCCTTCACCCTCCTCTCAGCCACCGTTTCCAGACAGTCTAAGCCTAGTTCCACCACCGAGCAGGCTTTCCTCACCGGCTGGTTGAGCTTGTCGACCTTCTTCCTGAAGTCCACCCCACCTCCTGGGTCTTGGCGATGTTGAACTGATGCTGGTTCTGGTTGCGCCACTCAATAGAACTCCCAATCGGACCTCTGCACTCCTCGTCGTCGCCGTTGACGCATCCGACTACGAAAGAGTTTGAAGGTGGCGGGAAATCGAGTTGTAGCGGAAGTCGGAGGTGAAAGGGGTGAAGAGGAACGGAGACAGGACGGTTACCTTGGGGCTCCATGATGCTATGATGCGACAGGCCAAGGCCTCAGATACACAGCCATTCACCCTCACATACTGCCGCCGTCCCGTGAGGTAGTCCAAGGTCCAGGCTGGGACGTCAGGATGAAGGTGCGTACGCAGCAGCCTGTCTCTCAGGAGACTCTCGCAGTGCTTCCTGCACCCTCCGGATGGGACAGGAAGATGATCACGCTGCTCTGCCTGTACGCAAAGTGCAGGGCGTCCAGAAAAGCAGATAGCCGTTTCCTGTGTAAACAGCAATAAAACAGCAAATTAAGGAAATAAAACACTCAAAAAAATCAGCTGATAATAAATTGCTCTAAACAGAAAATTCTTTGGGTGACAAAAATAGCTTCTATTTGTGGTCCGACATCGTCCTTCAGGCCACAGCCAATCACCTGCCGCCATCTAACCCACAGACAATAACGTGGCAAGCTTGGGTTCGGCTGAATGACAAACGGAGTCAAGGATGCATCACTTACAGGAAAGTGCTCATTAGAAGACATATTTTACTCAACCACACTAATTAGGGAAAACCCAAGGGGCGCATTTCCCGACACCAACAGTTGCACTGCGAGTGCACCCTCCGTTATGACAACTAATAGTGCAGGTTAGTGTAAGGAGCAATCACAGCAGCAACAACATTGTACAACTATTCACATGAGGGAGTCGTCTAACCGAGAACCACAGGAGGCTCCCAAAGGTTCTTGTAGGTGCAAAGGATTCTGGGGCTCCCCCGGCCAGTCTTCTCACCGCACGCTACAATAACTGACCCCGGCTAACCCATAGCCAGTCACCTGCCTCCATGTAACACACAGCCAGTCACCTGCCCAATCTAACCCTCAGCCAATCACCTTCCTCCATCTAACTCTTGGCCAATCACCTTCCTCCATCTAACTCTTGGCCAATCACCTTCCTCCATCTAACCCTTGGCCAATCACCTTCCTCCATCTAACCCTTGGCCAATCACCTTCCTCCATCTAACCCTTGGCCAATCACCTTCCTCCATCTAACCCTTGGCCAATCACCTTCCTCTATCTAACCCTTGGCCAATCACCTTCCTCCATCTAACCCTTGGCCAATCACCTTCCTCCATCTAACCCTTGGCCAATCACCTTCCTCTATCTAACCCTTGGCCAATCACCTTCCTCGATATAACCCTCAGCCAATCACCTTCCTCCATCTAACCCTTGGCCAATCACCTTCCTCCATCTAACCCTTGGCCAATCACCTTCCTCTATCTAACCCTTGGCCAATCACCTTCCTCGATATAACCCTCAGCCAATCACCTGCCCCCATGAAACCAGCGGACTCCCTGTCCTGTTGGCCTCCATCCGCAGTCAGAATTCACACCGGGTTTCACGTTTCATCCAGCAGAGGGCGCGCCACACTTGAAAGGGGATTTCGACGGTTTTCGGAGGTCGAAGAAGCAGAAGAGCTTCACGACAGTGAATGGTGCCGTACGGCATGTCGAAAACAAGCAGGCTGAAACTGAAACCGATTGCGGCAGAGCGGAGCGGGGCTGGATGTTGAGTAGAAGTTGTGAAAGAAGAGAAACTGCGTCTGTCGGCGTGTGGTCCTCCAGAGAAGAACCGCCCGGGTGTTTGTGTCCGCCAGGAGTGTCCGCCCCGCCGCAGCCCCAGAGTTCCCCCTCTCCAGACGGACTGCTCCGGCCGGACAGCCGGGGTTCCCCTCCGTGAATCCAGGAGCAGCACACATTGTATCCCGTCTCCGCGGGTTTGTGTTCGGGTCGAGCGCCGCCACAGAAGCGATGCTGGTCACGGTTTTCTGCGCCCCCAGGGACCGCCCGGAGACCACGTTCGCCCTCCAAGTGTCCCCGGAGTTGGAGCTCAGAGACTTTGTGGCACTTTGTGAACTCGAGTCGGGAATCCCGGCCGGGGAAATCCAGGTAAGACCCCCCCCCCCCCCCCCCCCCCCCCCGGGTGCCACCGTGCCCCCCGGGGCGCCCGCCCCGCCGATAGCCACCCCCCCAGCGC
>CAAKHD010001031.1:3774-24772 GCA_901007705.1 Fistularia tabacaria | reverse complement strand
GGGGGTGGGGTCAAAGGACTTTTGGGCGTTTTTGGAACCGCGGCGCGGAACCCGGGCGGGGAAAACCCAGGTAAGCCCCCCCCCCCCCCCGGACCGAGCGGATGTAGCCACCGGGCTAGCGGAGCTAACAGCTAGTTAGCTAGCCTGCTAGCTAGCATGAATCAGACGTGTGCTGTTTTGACTGAGCGGCTGTCGCAACATCAGATAAGTTCCCTCTTCGACGGTTACGAGCCGGCCTGACGGGATTTAAAGGCCGATCGACGTAGGATAAATATCACCAAAGTGCCCGACCGACAGCGCGACAGTAAAGTCCCGATGTTCTCGGCGGCGAACCAGATCCGGAATGCACAACATTCAAGAGAAAGTACATTGTCCAGCGTGAGCACTTGAGTTTAGTCATTTTAATTCGCTAATCAATTTAAGTAACGCTATCCAGGGACACGTGTGCGTGTGTGCTCGCCGGGGAATGTCCTCCTCCAAAGTGTAACATGAACAGTCAGAAGACCAGGCCCGGCTGGCAGAGCCTCCTGGACTCTGGCGCCCGAGTAGAACTTCTCCACAAACTACCTCTGCTGTCAAGGCTCACTGGAGAAAAGGGCCGAATAGACAATTCAATACCCGTACATGCTTTGGACTGGAGGCACTTTCACTAAAAGTACCTACGTAGTTAACGGAAACGACAGTAACATTAATACAGATCCGAAGAGGCCTTTGGGATGACAGGTGAGATGTCTTCAAGGGAAGAAAATCAAGTCCAGTTGGTACGACAAGAAGATTTTGACATGAGTTGACCACGACCTGGATGACAGAGAACCTCCGCAGACAACATGAATCCAGTGACCTAAAGGGCAAAGCGAAAAACAGAACAGACGAGCCTCTTACGCTTTATGATAAAGCAGCATTTGGTTCAGACAATAGAACGTGCGGGACGGGCCGAGTTTAACCCAAATTAAAGGTTGAAGCTCAGTTCATGGAGATTTTGTATTCCAATAGAAATTGATCACTTATTAATTGATTACTAGTTAATGACTGGTTCAAACCTCCATGACATTGCAAAGCGTGTCAGGGATGTTATAAGCTGGACTGTCTTGAAGTCTTGACTCCTCCACCTGCTGCACTTTGTCCTGTGAGGACTCCGAAGGTAATGGTGTGAGAATAAAAGCACTTGAAATGACAATGAACACACACCCTGTCAGATACCTGATCAGACAGAGTCCAACATCATGTACGAACATGCACCACCTAATACTTTTCATCTGTGTATTTGTCCATATTTAGATCATATATGTAGAACAGCCGCTGAAAGACCCCACCCGTGCCTTGGGGACCTATGGAGTAAAGGATGGAGATGTTGTGATTCTGCGGCAGGCTGACAGGAGGCCACCTCCAGCCCAGCCCGCCTTCCCAGGTAACAATGGCACCGTAGAAAATGGTTTGCAGTCTCATGAGGTTGTATGAACAGATACTTGGAAAGTTTCTCCCCTACTTCCTTCATGAAGCAGAGTGATGGTTTGGAGTTGAAGTGGAGGCAGATTTGAGCCCTGCTAATGAATTAGCACAGATTCCCGCCTCAACGACACAGTGAGGTTCTGTTGTTTCAATTTGATATGACGACGCTGATGTATCGGGGAGAAGCAGCCAGGAAGGACGTCGGGAACCACGGGCTCCTCCTGTGCCCAGACAGCAAGGCGCCCTGCGTGGGAGCAAACTAGTTTCCGGGCCCGCAGCTCCGTGCCGGACATCATTGAGGTGCACGGGGTCTAAGAAGAAGCTGCACTTTGTTTCTCTTGAGCTCGTCCACCTCCAAAGTGTTCTGGGGAAGGTCAAATCCAAGGCACTTTTTTTTCCAGCAGGCGCATTTGGTCCAGTCAGTGTCTGCTGGACATCGTCTCTCCATGTTGTCTCAGTCCGCTTTGAAGGAAGGACAACGGTCCAAAAATGACGCCTTCTCATCGGCATGTAAAAAACACTCGCGACACGAACCATGAAGACAGAGAGTCGTCACCGAAGAGGAGGGCTCGGTTCGCCGTGATCCGGGAGAAGATGCCGGTGGTCCAAAGCCGACAGGAAGCCCCCTCGAACCTGAGGCCGCTGGCGGGGAACGTGACTGTTCTTGCAGTGTTCTTGAGGAGAAAAATCTCCCCAGATTTGTGCGCAGATGTTCCAGAGAACATTTTCTCTCAAGAAAATCCTTCTGATCTTGTTCAGTTGCTGGTGGGCTTTTCCATTTTCAGAGGAGACAGGAGTGATGGTCTGTCCATCCAAGCCTCCTGGTCCAGAGGGTTCAGGGTTCTGTTTGACCAGTACAGCATCAGGCTGAAAAGGCCAACCTGTCCAGAAGGTGCTTTCACGACACAAACGGCCCTGAAGGACCTCTCCCAGCTGCTTCTCTTGGTTCTGACCAAACTGAGAAGTCTACGGCTTTGCGCCGAACCAGATGTCGCTTCCGTCTTCGTGAAGGTCTTTGAAGGAAGCGGTCTGACGTTCGTGTTTCGGGATCTTCCAGATCTTGGTGTTTGTCAGTTGACCCTCCTCGTGTCTTCGTCAGGTTTGCCCCACATTGATTTTCGCTCCATTGCGGTCCCGGGCTCCTCTTCTTCAGCCAGTCAACGGAATGCCGTAAAGACCCAGGAGCAGGCGGCCGCCCCCACCCAGACGCCCCCTCGCCCCGCACAACCTTCTACGTCCATGGCCTTCCGCGGCCCCTCTCCTCAGGGGCTGGACGACCCCGCCTTACTCCAGCAGATGCTGCTCTCCAACCCGCATGAGCTGTCACTGCTCAAGGAGCGGAACCCTCCGCTGGCCGAGGCCCTGCTCAGCGGCGACCTAGGTGAGTAAACACAACTGCCCCGGCTGCGGTCCAACGGGCTGCCATACTTTCCTTCGAGTACCCGAGCGCTCGCCCTCCTGTATTTGTGTCCTCAGAGCGTTTCAAGAAGGTCCTGCTGGAGCAGCAGCAGGATCGAGCCAAGAGGGAGCAGGAGAGAATCAGGCTTCTGACCGCCGATCCCTTCGATTTAGAAGCCCAGGCGAAGATCGAGGAGGACATCAGGTATGACCCGAAGGTTTCTACCAGACCTGGTCGTCATCAAACTGTTGTGTAGAACTTGTTGGCTAGCAATCCAAGACCGGCACCCTGGTCCTCAGCACCGTGCAGTGGTTACTCACCAGAACCGGTTTGGGATGTGGCTCATCCATGAGACGGCTCAGACCAGCTGTAGGAAGTTGGCTTCTGAACTGCAGCCAGGTGCAGACACACACACACACACACACACACACACACACACACACACACACACACACACGTACTCTGAGGAGCACTTGGAGCCAACGATCATCCTGACATTCAGCAGTGCACGGGGCTATTTTCTTGAATTGTCCCCGAACGTGGACGTGTGGAGCTGGGAAAGTTAGGAAAGCTAGGAAAGTGTCTGCTGGAAGTCCTGACCCGGCAGGCAAACACAGAGGACCGGCGCTCCACCTTTGAGCAAACAGGTCCTTGAAGCAGGGAGGGTTTGTCTTCAAACACAGTGTTCATGACGTAGCCTGATGACCTGGCTTCCAGCCCCTCAAGGACTGGCAGGATTGATGTCTAACTCGCTAAGCGGTGAATGTGAATGCTCTCCCCTTGGATGTGTGAATGTTCCAGGCAGCACAATGTGGAGGAGAACATGACCATTGCAATGGAGGAGGCCCCGGAGAGCTTTGGACAGGTGGTTATGCTCTACATTAACTGCAGAGTCAATGGACACCCCGTGAAAGCCTTTGTTGATTCAGGTAATGAGCGAGGCCGCTTTGTTTCTTACCTCTCTTTTACTTTGGCCAGAGAACAGCTGCAGCGGTGTTGGTTTGCTCTACGTGGCAGGAGTCGGGTTTGCCGGCAGCTGCAGCAGGAACTGCTTCGGCCGCACGCAAACCCTCTGCCGTCAGCCTTTACCTGACTTAAATCTGAAAGTCCACACTGAGACGTAGCCTCACTCAACACTCCTGAAAATAACCCTGCTGACATTTGAATAAGTTACGCTCGGTGTCGAAAGCCTCGAGCGATTCGCAGCCCCGCCCAGGGCTTGGTCCTCGGCGGACGAGCCGCTCGGCCTGCTCACCGAGGAGCGCCTCCGGCCGTTCTCCCCGGCGGGGCTTATATGCACAGTGCACTGACTGGACCTTGTGTGCTTTGTTCCGGCCTCCTGCTTGTAGGAGCCCAGATGACCATCATGAGCCAGGCCTGCGCCGAGCGCTGCAACATCATGCGCCTGGTGGACCGGCGCTGGGCCGGGATCGCCAAGGGGGTGGGCACCCAGAAGATCATCGGCAGAGTTCACCTGGGTGGGTGTCACGTTTGCCTTTTGTGTTTCAAACAAATGCGCCTTGTAAGTAATGCTTTCCACGGACCAGGAGGAGCCGAGCAGAACTCGCTGTCTTTTAAGAAAAATCCAACGGACCAAACCTTCCACTGTTGACAGCAGATGTGTGTCAGTGACCGTGTGACTTCCTGCTGTGTTGTAGCTCAGGTCCAGATCGAGGGCGACTTCCTGCCTTGTTCTTTCTCCATCCTGGAAGACCAGCCAATGGACATGCTGCTCGGCCTGGACATGCTGAAGAGACACCAGGTGTCTGCCCGCTCCCAGTTCGAGGTCCAACCCTGGACCTGGACCGGCCCGGGGGTTAAAGGTCCCGTCTTTTTCTTTCAGTGCTCGATTGACCTGAAGAAGAGCGTGCTTCTGATCGGCACCACGGGCTCCGAGACCCGTTTCCTGTCTGAGGCGGAGCTGCCGGAGTGCGCTCGGCTGGCCTACGGAGCGGAGGGCCGTGAAGATGCCCGTCCGGAGGAGATCGCCGACAGAGAGCTCGCAGAAGCGCTTCAGAGGTCCATACAGGAGAGCGGTAAAGAACAGCATCTCACCTCTGCACTCCAGCCTGCGTCTCACCAGGCTTTTTTCAGTTCACTTCCAAACACACGTGCATGACATCTAAAGCCTCTCAAAGCCATTTATGCTGTCATCCGATTTGAGTCCCATCACCACCTTCTGTCACCGACACAGCAACTCTGTCGTGCCCGAGGGCCCAGAGAATGAAGCATGACGAGATGTTAGCTCAGAACCCGACTTCCAGGCTTAAAGGGAAACACATACATGGACCTGTAGTTTCCATGAGATGGTCACTGAGCCAGAGCTGCTGCCGCAGCGGCCCACAAGGAGCACCTGCTGCTCAGACAGAAGTTGCGGCTGGTTGAGGCTACCTTGCATCTTCCATCTTCGGGTGTCCCGTCTCCATCCCTACCCCCCGGGCGGGATTAGCAGCGCTTTCCCTACGGAAGGCCAAGAAAGTAAAGTTAGTATTTGAACCTGGGGCTCTTCACCTCACTGGAGTAACGGACAACCGCTTAAACAATCGTCTCCCGTCTTCAGAGCTCCTATGAAGGGACAGTTTCCTGTCATTCTGAAGAAGCGCTTTGATTCTTCCTGGATGATGTTCAAGACACTGACTGCTCTCATCTTTATGAAATATGTGAGCCATAAAACTGCACCTGACATGTTTGGTATTCATGTTTTATATACATACACACACACACACACACACCTTATCACGTACACTAGCTACCAGAGTTGACTGCCAGCAGGGAAGTTCTGCTGTTGTCCTCAGATGTTAGGAACTCTGTAAGGACTGTCAGCTTCCAGAAGTCATGCTGTGTTTCCCTTTATGCTCCCCTGGGACGGAGGAGGAGCTGCTAAACACGCCCGTGGCCGTGCTCAAAGCATAGAATCAGTTCCTCTCCGAGACGAAGCCCCCTCAGGCCGACAGCTCGACCGATCGGGATTGATTTTCATTGAATGGTCTTGAGACGGGACTTCAGCGGAGCTTCCTCACCCTCAGTGGCAGGTCATGTGATCAGACTCTGACCTCAGTGAGGTCAAAGGTGGAGTGAGATAGCACTGTGCTCACCTGTGTGTGTTTGTGTGAAGCCGGGTGATTTGGTGCATGCTCTGTGTGTGACTGCTAACTCTCTCCGTCCCTTTGCATGATGTGTGCGGTGTGTGCTCTAACCTCTGAGCAGGACAGCACTGATGCATTTGGAGCAGCTGGAGAGGGCCCGACCAAACAGGTACTGCAAACCCACAGGTCCATTGCCAGTGCTAAGTCCATTGCTTTGATCGGATTTATTTGGCTGCTGGATTTCTTACCTTTGTGTTATCGTTAGCTAACTGGTAAAGTAGGGCAAGCCGTTAGCCATGCATGTGTCAGGAAGCATCTGTGTTTTCATAGAAAGTGTGTTTTGACGTACCTAGCAAGATAAAATAAATGCTCGTCGTCCCAAAAATGTTCCCAAATGGTTGTTCCAACCTGCAGGAGTGTAACTGTGAAATATATCTCTCTTACAATAGACACTGCAGACGGACAAACTACCTCACCACAGCCACCACCATTTACATTACCCAGAACCTTAGACCAAATGTCCTCACCCACCTCTCCTTCCCAAAGCCCCTCCTCTGGCCAGCTCCAGAACCCAACCCCGGATCCATCACAGTCCGCCCCCGCCGCCGCGGGGGCTTCGGCACCGGGGCGGTGCCGGGACCGGCGGGGCTTCCCGAAGCTTCCTCTGCCCGCGTCCCCGACAGGGGGCGCTCGCTCTCCACCGAACCGGGTCCAGACAACTCCTCCGTCAGACTCTAGCGGCTCTGACGTAACCCCGGCATCGGCGGGTGTCCCGCCTATAAGCCTCCCCGCCGCGGACGCGGCCCCGGCCCCCCGACACCGAGGGGGCGAGGAAGTCGAGCGCCCGCAGGAGCTTTGTCCCGCTCAGCCGATGGAGCAGGAGGAGACGGCCGTCCACGCCCCGGCCTGCCCCGGCACCCCGGACTCCGTGGACATGGACTCGGACTCCGCGGCCGACGGCGAGATGGACCGGCCTGAGGGAGAGCGCTGCTCGAGCGCCGACAGCACGCCCTCCCTGGCGACCGCCCTGATGGAGCTCCACGAGCTGCTGCTCTGCAACAACCGAGCTCAGTCCCACAGCGGCAGCACCTCCTGCTCCCCCTCGCATCCACCCGGGCAGGAGGCGAGGGGGGCGTCTCCCGGGCCGAGCAGTCCCACGGGCTCGCGTCCCACCGTCTCAGGACAGGGCGCGGCCTCTCCGTCGGAGGGACCGTCCGGGTGTCTGGCGCCGGGACTCCCTGGCCTCGGGGGGCATCCGGACGGAGGAGAGGCGGAGTCTGTGGGGGGACGAGGATCGCCGCAGGGTCTGAAGAGCTCCGGGGAGGAGAGGGCAAACCCGAGGTCTTCACCGTGCGAGTCGGAGGTTCCTCCTGACCCCCCGGGGGACTTGGATTTCACAGATCTTGCCGAGGAGCGGCGGGTCCGGGAGGCCGCCGACGGAAGGGTCTCCGGCGCAAACCGGCCGCCCTCGCCAGACCTCCAGACTAACCGTACCCTGGCGGGCTCCCCGGCAGAAGGCTCGCCCGAGGGAGTCTCCGGTCCGGCGACCCCCGCGGCCCCGGGCCCCCCGCTCCCCGCCGCCGAGCCGTTTCCCGCCGAGCACATCCAGAGGATCCAGGCGGCGGGGTTCTCCGCCCGGGAGGCGGCCGAGGCTCTGGAGCAGGCCCAGGGTGTGGTGGAGCTGGCTCTGCTGGCGCTGCTGGCCCGCAGCATCACTGTGCCCACCTAGATCCCCGCCGGCAGAGCTGCTCCCACCTTCTCCCACCTTCTCCCTGATCCAATGGTCTCAGCGGGGAGCACGGGGGGCTCTTCGGTCGTATCCAGGAACAGAAGGTCCGCTCCGGTTCGCACAGGTTGGCCGGGTGTGTTTTGCATGCAGGTGTCTCGGGTTCAACCGTCTCTTGGCTTTGGGGTTCTGTAATGTGGATGGACTCGGTTTGTTTTGTCCTCCTGGGTGGAAACGTCGGCCGAGACGAGGCCTACGGTTGACCCTTTTCATAGAATCTCCTTTTGGTTTGTCACTGAGTCGCTCCAGCCTTTTATGTTGTTGATCATCACTTTTAAAAATCAGGAGCAGCGTCACGGATTTGAACCATCGGCGGAACCCCTGAGCTTCTGCTTACGTGGCTGAGAACTACCACCGGCTGCCTCCAGGAACCTCATGAGACAGTGATGGCGTTTGATTTGTAGATGTTAAAGCGGAAGATCGTGGAAGCGCGGAACGGCATCGGTGACGACGTGTTTTCTCCCCGCTGAGGGAAATCTCTGCCTTACACGTCTTCTAAGTGCGTGAGGGTCGTCCAACAGGGGGATCATCTGCCATGGCTTCCGCGCGGTGTCTTCTCCGCTCGCGTCTGTCGTTCCAGCGGACATCAAGGGTCTCAGCGGGCTCCTGCTCCTCCTCTGACAGACTCCTTTCCTTAGATTTTTGTTGTACCAACTTTTAAATGACAAATAAAACTGAACTAGTATTTGTACCCGGCGTGAGAGCTTTTCTCTTCAAATGACGGCATCGTGTTCTTCAACCTGAGAAGAAAAAGGGCCTTTTCTCTCTGGGGATCCCAGAAGACTCTGGAAAATCCAAGGTCAATAAAGACAAACCTGGTGTCTACGGTGTGATGGTTGGATCTTCTGGTTCTCAGGAGTCCCTCCTCCAGGAATCCAACAAGTCTCTAAATGAATGTTTGCATGTGGGAACATAAGGAATTCAATAAAGTGGTCCTGCTGCTTGGAACTCCGTCCAAAGATCTCCAGGAAGCCCCTAAACGTAAGCGGAGTCACGCGAGAGACAGCCTTCATGCAGGACCTGCAGGTGAGTCTCCTCAGCTCTTGGCTGTCGGTGTCAAGCACAGCTGCTTCCCGTTGGTTGATTAGACCCTGAAGAAGCCGCACGGCTCCAGCTGGACGCTCTGCTCAGCCGCGTCCTGGACCTGCTGGTGCTCAGACACGGTCCTTCATCATGGCTCAACCTGACAGGGATGAAATCGACAGCGTCGATAAGCTTCATTCCTTCTTAAGAAAGAACAAAGCGGCAGACGGTCGTCCAGCTCCGGAGCAGGAGGAACCTTCTGCAGAAGAAGGGATCCGTCCTGAGGACGCTGGAAGAGACTCTCCCAGGTGAGAACCTCACGGATCACCTCGCAATGGGAACGGGTGGACTTGTTAGACGTCTCCTCTGCCCTAGTTCTTCTGACCTCACGTTGGCCGTTGGACTCTTGGACAAATGGAACCTCGTAAAAATGTACTCCGCCCTGCCAAAGCTGTTCGGACTTCCTGCGGTTGACGATGAGGAGACGCCTTCAGCCCCGTTAGACGCCCAGGACCCCGATGGAGTCAGGTGAGCTTTGAATCTGGACTTTGGAAGTTCTCCCTCCAACCAAACGTTTATCAAACGCAGGTCAGAGGAGGAGGAGGAGGAGGAGGAGGAGCCGCTCAGCATAACATTCCAGTTCAAGTACCTTCACATTTGTGAGTGTGGATCCTTCATTTGGTGTCTCCAGGTGTTGTTGAGGTGCAGCTCACGTTGTCCCGTCTTCTTCAGTTCCTCTGTACCAGGATTACTGCGTGCAGGCGTGGGGAGCCGGCCGGAGCTCCCCGGGCCGTCGGAGCTCCGCGCAGACTCTGCAGGCCCACGCGGCTCCCCGGTGCTCGGCCGAGGCCCCGTCCCATCATCAGAGCTGTCCCGAGGCCTCCTGCCCTCCCCCGCATGTCATCGAAGTCACCCCGTGCTCCCTCTGGCGAGACCTGGACGAGGTGAAGGCCGCCGGCTTCCTCGGCAGCCTGACCCCCGAGGAGATCCTCCTGCAGGAGGTGGGGAACCCGTCTGACCTGATCCGCCGCCGGCCCTGGAGCACGGGACGTTGAGGCGCCGCATCTTCTCCCCTGCAGTCGATGTTTGAGCTGATGGGCTCCGAGGCGTCCTACCTGAAGAGCCTCCGGGTGGCCGTCGATCATTTCTACGCGTCAGAAGAGCTGAAGGGAAGTCTTTCTCCAATGGAGCACCACATCTTATTCTCCAACATCCTTCAAGTGAAGACCGCCAGTGAGAAGTAAGCGCTCCGCATCCAGACCTCACGTCCCGTCTCCATCGGTGCCGATTTTCTGCTCCTCCTCCCAGGTTCCTCATGAGTCTGGAGATCCGCTTGGGGGAGAACGTGCTCATGTCAGAGGTGGGAGACGTCGTCCTGAAGCACTGCCCGGCGTTCCGCTCCCTCTACGTGCCGTATGTGACCAACATGATGTACCAGGAGGCCCTCATGGGCCAGCTTCTGTAGGTCCAGCGCAGACCTCCTTCAGCCCTTGGGGGAGGGGGGCTGTCTGCACATGTAGAAGATTCAGATGCACAACAATGAATGACCTCTGCAGGCTTCAGAAGGCCTTCTACTGATAGACAGCATCTTGAAGATAGAGCTGCGTGACAAGAATCAGAGTGTGGGAGGTGCTGCTTTCACAGCTGGTCCTTCAGATGTCCTGACCTTTCTTCTCCTCCAAGGCAGAACAACAGAGAGTTTGTGACTTCCCTGAGGAAGCTTGAAGGAGATGCGGTCTGTCAGAGACGGAGCCTCAAGTCCTTCCTGGTGCTGCCCTTCCAGAGAATCACTCGCATCAAACTTCTCCTGGAGGTATCGGTCTATCGCGGGTCTCCGTTCATCTAAGGAGGTAAAAGCACAAGCTTTTCATTTCAGAACATCGTGAGACGGACCGGACCGGAGCGGGACGCCGTCTTCAATCTGGAGAAAGCCATCCAAGCCCTTCACGAGGTAAAGGCCGCGCCGCTCGGCGACAATCCAGAAGAAGCGCGTCGCTGAGGCTCGGTTCTGCAGATCCTGGCAGAGTGCAACGCAAGGGTCAAGGAGATGAAGCAGATCGAGGAGCTGGTCTGTCTGGAGATGCTGCTGGATTTTGGCCCGATGAAGGTTCCTTCCTCCTTCCGAGGCGCCCGATCCCGGCCGCGGCCGCTGGATGATGTCAGAGGTCTTCTCCACGCAGGCGGTTCCTCTGGTGGTCAGCGGGCGCTTCTTGGTGCACCAGGGCCCCGTAAGACAGCTGACCGCGGACAGCGTCTGCCACTCCAGAAAGGCCTTCGTCAACATCTACCTCCACCTCTTCAATGACCTCTTGGTCATCTCCACCAAAAAGTTAGTGATTACTTCTCACGTCAGGCTTCAATGAGGACTTTAATGTTTGACACCAGAAGTTTACAGACCTGTTGAGAAGATAACACAACCTCTTGTACGTGAACTCAGGGAGCAGATGTTCGTGGTGGAGGACCACGCAGACTTCCCGGCACATGTGCACATTCGGCACCTGAAGACCGAGCTCCTGGGTTTACCACCCGAGTCCTTCCTGCTCCATCTGTCCAAGAGTGGGAGCGGGCAGCCCACCGCCCTCATACTGGTCACCTCCACCAGGTAAAGACCACGAGGGGCCTCCACACCTCTGCAGCGGCCGGAGTGACCCGCGTCTGCTCTCCGCAGGTCGGACAAAGACGTGTGGATGAAGGTCCTGACGCCCGAACCGTGATGTGTGAACAGAAGCCTCCCTGATCTCACTTGAACCCCTGAGTGTGTCTGATGGTCGCTCCTCCGCCGAACCCGTTGACCTCGTAATAAAGCCGTTTTAAAAAGTCTCCGGACATCTCTTCTCACTTCAGCTCCTGCTGATAGATGGTCTCTGGACTTCTGCTCATTGAAGACACGCCCGGGTTCCAGTCAGCCATAGATGACTGAAGAGCCGCTGACCAGAAGGTGGACGGGAAGGGAAGCGGAGTTAAAGATGTGGCCCTCTTTGGCTCCATCCAGTCCATGTTTGGAAAGTTCCTGAAGGCCAGTCGCAGCCTGACCTACAGGGTCCGGCGGGCCTCCTCGGGCCCACGGGCTCGAAGGCGGTCCCGTTGCCACAGCTTCTCGGACAGGAGGTTGAGGAGCGGCGCCGCGTCGTCCAGGCCGTCGCCGACTTCGCCGCCTGTCGGCTGCACGGGCAGCTTCCACGTCTCCTGGAAGTCCCTCACGTCCTTGTCCTCCACATCACAGTGCATGAACAGGTCGTATCTTCAACATTAAGGACCAAGCCTCATTTCAGTTTGGACTCAGAATTTTGTCTCAACGACATCTTCACACCGGACGGCTTCTCAGGGAAGAGTCCGTTTGGTCTCTGAGAGAGACCTTCTCTCCAGGACCTCGGTGAGTCTCACGCCGACCGTCTGGATGAGTCACCGTCTCTCAAAGGATACTTGGTTCCCACGACCACCAGCGCCGCCGAAGACCCGGCCCACTTGGCGACCTGGCCGGGCAAGTCGTCGAAGGACGTTCTGTCGGTGTAGGAGAAGAGCAGGAGAACGGCGTCCACCTGCTCGTGACAGGACTGGCGCCCAGAAGACGGTGAGCGCGCAGCCAGAGGAGCGGAAGGTCAGGGCGAGGAGCCAGAGGAGCACAAGGTCAGAGCGAGGAGCCAGAGGAGCACAAGGTCAGAGCGAGGTCCGCACCTACCGTGCGTAAGTGCTCGAATCTGCGCAGGGTGTTTTCTCCACAGTCCCACAGCTGCAGGCGGAAGAAGAGGACGCGGCCGCTGTCTCGCATCTTCACCGGCCAGAACACCGCCCTGGTCTCGATCCCTGCGCGACAAGACCAGAAGGAGGACTTCCTGAAAGACGCCGTTTGCCGAACCGCGCGCCGAACGTGCCGTCGGCCCACCGGCCCCGGACCTGTGGTCTCGTAGTGCACGCCGGGGATCTTCAGGCCGGCCAGGCGCGCGGCCAGAGCGCTCTTCCCCACGCCGCTCTTCCCCGAGATGAACACCTTGTAGTGCAGCGTGTCCACGGCGGCGAGCGGAGGCATCACCGGCGCCTCCAGCAGGCCTGAGGAGCAAAGGCAGGCTTACCTTCACCTCCACGTCCGGGAGGAGACCTCGAGTCGGCCCTTCTACACACGTTCGGTCACGGCTCAGAAATAACGGGGGCCCCTGGGGGCCCCGCGGGTCATCCTACCGAACTTCTTGCGTGTCTTCTTGTGCAGGATCTTGCTGAAGTAGACCCTGCTGTCCTCGCAGCGGTGCCAGTCCGGCACCAGGGCGGCGGCGGCGGCGGCGGCCGCCGGGGTTTCGCTGTTCATGCCGGCGGCTGTGGACGCGGCGAACGCTGGACACACTTCCGTATCCCGTGACAACCGCGCGCACACGTCACTTCCGCCGCCGGGAGGGGCTCGCGCAGCTCCGCCGCTCAGTAAACGAACAAAGTTCCGGTTCGCCGGGCTCGTGCGCAGGTTCCCTGGCCGGACGTCGAATGTCGGCGGTTTGAGAAAGAAAACAAACCAAAGAAGGGGTTTCCGGTTCGAGTCGAGTCTGTTTCCATGACAACCGTCCGCGGGTTCCCCCGAGACGCGCTCCGGCCGCCGCAAGGGGGCGCCGACGAGCCGGGCAGCTCAGCTTCTCACCTTCTCGTCGTCTCCTCAGGGGAGGAGCGGAGGACTTCCTCTGCTCCTCAGCCAGACACCCAAAGGCTGTGGGTGGAGATGTTCCTCTTCATGCGTGGAGACACCTGGACTGAGGTTCAGGAGGCACCAGGACCTGGTTTGAGGTGTTCCCTTGCCAGGTGTGTGTGTGTGTGTGTGTGTGTTCTCTCTCTGGACAGATCTTTGCACAATGAGATCTGATCATTGACCTGGATGAGTGAGAAGCTTCCAAGGAGCACAGAAGGTCTTTGGAAGCGTGAGGCCGAGGAGAGTTGGGTTCTGTTCAGGTCTGACGTTCTCCCGTGGTTCCAGGAGCAGCCGCCTGAAGAAGAGCTGGAATAAAGGAACGCCTCCGATGTGGTGAGGGACGGTTTCCAGGTCCAGATCCTCTCCTCGAAGAGAAGTGACCCAGATGTTTGAGAAGTGATGAAGACCCGGAGTGAGGAGCGATTTGGTGTGGACTCTTTTCAGGTTCCTTTAGAAGCTTAAGGTTCTTCTCCCCAGTTTCCAGATGGTTTCTTCTCGATTGTGAATCTGCAGGTCTGGAGGCTCTGAGCAGTGGAGCTGAAGGTCGGGCGGTGCTTCCACTCCGTCCTCCATGTTCCAGGGAACAGACCGTCTTGTTGGAGGACAACTGCATGACACTGTGTGACCTTCAGGCTTGGAGTATCTTCTCAGAGCAGGCGGCTGGGAGCTCATCTCCATCGCAGCTGGACAAACATCTGGAAGGAATCTGAGTGAGACTTCAGACCTTTCTCAGGTCCTCCAGATGATGTCTGCGTTATTGCACCGCAGGAGAAACCTCTCATTGCTTATCTCAGGTTCTACAGAACTCCAAGGTCAGAGTGACTTCAATCCCATCGCTGAACATCTCCAGGAGTTCTCCAGTCTTCAAACTCTGTCATGTGGGACCAGGAGGTGGAGCTTTGAAAAAGCAGGATGGAGCGAATGCTCCTCTGCCCGGGTGCAGGAGCATCCTCGGTCAGGAGGCTGAAGATCACCTACGACAGCAAGTGACCCAGCTCATGCGAGCGGTCCTGCTTCTTCAGCCTTCCACTCAGTCCTGAGGGTCTTCTGATGGAGGAGACTGCAGACAGGAGCCTCTGAGAAGCTGGTGGCCACCATCACTCCGGACCGGTGGCCTTCAGATGAAGGTGGCTGAAGCTCTGTGTTGGTGGAGGCCGAGCGGGAGGATGATGGAGCGCCCTGGAGTGCCGGCGTGACTTCTCGCATCTCCTCCACAAAGTCCTCGGAGCTGATCTCCATCTGGGTGACGGCCGAACCGGGAACGACTGTCTCCTGTTGTTGCGGGGAGGTCCTGGTGAGGAACAGGCTCTCCACCTGGACCGCGCAGGTGTTTGAGGTTTTTACAGAAAACCAAAGATGAAGTCAGGTCTTCTCAAATATGGAGTGGATGAGGCGCGCTAGAAGAACGGGTGTCTTGAGGACGTCTGGACTGTTTGGGCCAGAACTCCGAGCTGGGTGACCTCCTGACGTGGAGACGAGTCCCAGATCATCTTCAGCTGTGAAATCAGCACAAAGCGGACCAGGAGGTGAAGTCCTAACCGACCCGAGTTCGAGACTTCGCAGGTGGTCCTCGTGGACCATGAAGGTCCTCGTTTTGAAAGAAATGACAAGAAGTCACATTGAAGATGAGGTTCGCAGGAGAAACGTGTGGACCCGGAAGGGGCTCAGGGGACCAGGAGACCCCGCTGGAGAGAAGGAAAGATACGTGGTGAAGGCAGCGCTGCTTTTATTGGAGCGGTGAAGATCATCTCGTCTCCTCAGCAGAACAGCCTCTTATGTAACAAAGGTCATAAATACAAAATAAATATTAAATAGAAATCGACAGCTGATATTAAGACACGGCGTAAACACACAAAGACCTCGGCAGGAGGTCCCGTGACCAGTCCGTGGGATTCTTCTCCCTGAGAGGA
The DNA here is from genome assembly GCA_901007705.1 of Fistularia tabacaria. NCBI lineage: Eukaryota > Metazoa > Chordata > Actinopteri > Syngnathiformes > Fistulariidae > Fistularia > Fistularia tabacaria. The sequence goes on along the minus strand of CAAKHD010001031.1, from coordinate 9,453 downwards.
ACAGTCATTCCGAGCCTAGAAGGAAACGCCGCTGATCACAAACATCTCAAACCGTCTGGCAGGAAAAAGCAGCCCTTAAAAGTGAAGAGCCTGAAATATTCCAGCGGTTGAGTTCATCTTCCTCTGGGCGCGCCGAAGCAGGTATTATTACGAAGGTCCGATCTTCTCCTTTGTAGGAGGTGAGCCGGTGTCAGGAGTCCGTGGAGCTCCGGGGCCTCCAGTGAAGTGAGGCCGGTTCACACGGCGAACACGCTGAGGGAGCTGCTCTCGTCCTTCAGGCCCATGATGCTGTAGGCGATCCTCTTCATGTGACCCGGCAGCCGCACGCCGATGTTCCTCACGTCCCTGAAGGAGAGGATCTGTTAGAGCTTCTCCGGGCGCCGGCCGCCCCCAACGCTACGGCGCAGACGCCGTCGGCCCCCGGCTGCACTCACTCGTGCCTGAGGGCCAGGACCTGCTCCATGGTGGTGATCCCGGCCCGGGCGAAGCTCTCGCCGTACTGGCTCATCCTGATGGACTCCAGCCACTCGGACACCGACAGGAACACGGGCCCTTCGGCGCCGCCGCAGCTCGGCAGCCGGATGGACTTCCTGCTGGACGAGAAACACGTTTCCATAGCGACAAACACAAATGCGAGCAGTGACAGCAGCTCCTCGAGGCTCCGCGGGATGAAGAAGTACCTCCGTGTTTGGGATCGATAAAGTCAATTCTGCTCATTTGTGTCATTGATTCTTCTGTTCTGGTCAATTTGATTTCACGCCGTTCTTCTCTTTGAGTCCGTCTTCTCGTGTTCTGCTCTAAACCCTCAGCGGGTCCAGGGCCCAGATCAGCCTTCCATGACCGAGCTCCTCGGAGGTCCGCTGAGCCGGCGGAGGTCCCTCAGAAGACCGAGGAGCCACGGGCGGAAGGCTGGAAGTCCCATTTGGACCTTGTCTCCATGTCCCCCTCTCGAGTCGGTCGCCGCTACCAACACGTCGGTGTGCGACGGTTCGGAAAAACCTACCGTGGATCGAAGTCCGCGATCGTCTTGAGGGACTCGGGGCTCCGCAGCAGCTTGTCCAGGATGTTGACGATGTCGGAGAAGCGCGGCCGCTTGGAGCGGTCGTGCTGCCAGCACTGCAGCATGAGCTGGTAGACGGCCGAGGGGCAGTCGATGGGAGCCGGGAGCCTGAAGGCCTCGTTGATGGCCTTCATGACCTGGAACCGCACCGGGGTTTGGAGGAGTTAGACGCCGAGAAGAAACGAGCCACGCGGCCCTCGCCGAAGACCGGCCAGATCTCCGCCGAGCCCCGACTCCCACGCGTCAAGACAGTCCTCCTTCTCGGCCGGAAGACTCGGAAAGCTGGAGGCGGACGAAACGAACCTCGTGGTTGCTCATGTCCCAGTAGGGTCGTTCTCCAAACGCCAGGACTTCCCACATCACGATGCCGAAGCTCCACACGTCACTGGCCGAGGTGAACTTTCTATAGGCGATGGCTTCAGGCGCGGTCCAGCGGATGGGGATTTTCCCCCCCTGAAGGAAGAGGGACATCCGCTCATCAGACTCCAGGAGTGGAGACAGCAGGCGCCGGCCGGAGCCTTCGGGAGAAGAGCCAGCTGCAGTGCTCCACGGCCGCGGACTCACTCGGGTCGTGTAGGTGCCCTCAGCGTCGTCCTCCAGGACGCGAGACAGGCCGAAGTCAGACACCTTGCAGTCCAGGTCGCCGTTCACCAGGACGTTCCTGGCCGCCAGGTCCCGGTGGACGTAGCTCATGTCCGAAAGGTACTTCATGCCGGCCGCGATTCCACGCAGCATTCCGGCCAGCTGGTAGGAGGAAATCTCCCCGTCGCGGCCCTGAAGGAACGCAGAACAAAGATCTGACTTTCCTCCGGACGTTTTCATTGCCGTCACTTCGATTCAAACGGAAATTCCCTTCGGGCCGTGAATGTTTGTGTCGTCTGTTCGACGCCGTAACCATCTGCACTGGAGGAAATGATGGCGATGGACCGTCGGGCCTGGAGAACCCGGCAGGTGAGCTACCGTGAAGACCCCCTCCCGAACGTACCTTCAGATACGTGTCCAGGGCCCCGTTCTCCATGTACTCCGTCACGATCATCGCGTGCTTGACTGAAATCGGGACACAGGTGGAGTTCAGTGACTGTGTCGGCGGACAGTCCCGTTGGATTGTCGTCCTCAGCGGAGACTCACATTTGGTGACCACGCCCTCCAGGTGGATGATGTTCGGATGGGAGAACTGCCCCATGATGCTGGCCTCACTCAAGAACTCCTGCCTCTGTTTCTCCGAATAGCCTGGCTTCAGCGTCTTGATGGCCACGGCCACCTCGCCACGCCCGGACATCTTCACCACACCCCGAAACACCTCCCCGAACTCTCCTGGCGGTCGAACACGCAGCGGGTGGCGCCGTCACAACCCGGGGCTCAGGGCGTGGGCAGGCGAGGCCCGCGGTCGAGGACACTCACCTACACCGATGACCTTCTGTTTGGTGATGGCGCCCGGGTCGATCTCCGTGACGAACTTCTGGATGGCAATGTTGGGGTCCTCGTACATGTGTGGATCCACGTACATCTTCAGAGGTTTCAGCTGATCTGGAGACGGAGCAGGACCTGAGCACTGGGCCGAAGAAGAACGACTACGTTTCCTGAACGGCTTTAAATACTGGCTCTTCCCACCTGTCGCGAAGTAGGGATCCTCGGGTCCTCCCCTGCGGCGAGAGCTCAGTCCCCTGGGAGAAGAACAGACGATCACTACAAGCCTGCACCCAACGTCATCTCTCAGTGGCTGCCGGTCAGACTCCGGCCTGAGCCGAGAGACGTGTGACCAACCGTTTCCGTAGCAGCAGGACGGCAACCGCAACCAGCAGAATGACCACCACTCCGGCTATGGCCACCATCACCGCGGTGGAGCTGTTCTGGATCCGAGACTCGGCTGTGGAGGAGCAGAGGAAGGCACATTCAACGGCTCCAGTCTTTGAAACAAATCCATCCATCCAGAATCTTAGATCAGATCTTGTGGTACCGAGAGGTGACGTGTGGAACTCGTACTCCGTGCTGAGGCTGCCGGGCTTTCCTTCAAGACTCAGCGCTTGGATTCTGACCACGTACATGGTGTCGGGGGCGAGGTCATTGATCTGGACCGAGCTCTTGTCTAACACCAGAACTTTGAAGGTGGTTGCTTCTTGCTCATCGTCGCCATCCTGCGAAGGCCACACCAAGAGGCGCCAACGTGTTGGTCAGTGTGAATGAGGAGGAGGAAGGACAAGGGGGCGAGAGAGGACCGAGCTCTCGGGCTTACCTTTCTGCGGTACATCAGCTCGTAGCGCTGTTTGATGTGTGCAGGAGGCCTACGGGACAGGACCCAGGACAGAGACAGGCTGGTGGGGTGCCGATCGTCCAGGTGGATCGACATCACCTTTGGGGGGCCTAGAGGTCGGTGAGGGTTGGAGACCGATCGGGTCAGAACGAGGTCCTCGTGCCGAGGGGCCTTTTTACAGAAGAATCACTCAGAAGGACCGAGATTGTCTTTGTGGAGCTAAATCCCGAAGTCCTTTCTCGCACCTTTTTCTAAACCCTCAGACCTCGATCTCTCACATCAGACTCTTTCAGCCTCGTCCTTCGTTCAGGCCTTCTGAGAAGGACCGACGCGAACGACGGAGAGTTGAGATGTCTAGGCTGGAGGTCTGCCGGTCACTCAGATGCTCATCGTCCAATGGCCAGGTCAGGAGAGAAGATGCATTTTAAAGTGGTGTGTGTGTGAGAGAGACTCACTGGTGTAGTCCAGGGCGGTGGTGATGGTTGCTGTGGGCCTCGTGGAGCTGAACTGCGATACTCCACTCTGTGCCTCCACGGTGAAGGTGTAGTTGAGGTGGGAGTACAGGTCGCTGACTATCACCGTGGAGTCCTGCAGGCCCGTGGGCCCGGGCTCGAAGCGGACCTTCTCCCCACAGGAGACACAGGCCCCGCCGTCGCAGAGCTCGCACAGCACACTGTAGGTGAGGTCCTGGCGGCCCCCGGTATCCAGCGGCGAGCTCCAGGACAGCTGCAGCCGGCCCTCCGCTTGCAGGGTGGTGGAGGTCAGGTCCCGAGGGGCGCCGGGCGGAGCTTCGGGAGGAGGCGGACGGCAGAGAGAGTCAGGCACGCCCGCCGCTCGGCGGCGGCCGAGCCGCTTCCGGTCGGAGGCTTACCTGTGCAGGCGGAGGCGGGGGGGTCCGAAGGGGAGCGGTAGAAGCCCTCCTCACACCGGCATTCGGTCGCCCCGGCCTCGGAGGGCTCGGCGTGCTCAGGACAAACCTGACACGGCTGGTCGGAGACCGAGGCCTTGAAGTGGCCTGGTTTGCAGGCTGGTGGAGGAGAACATGCGTGTCGGTTCAAGTATGACATCAGGCGTAGAAGCAACCATGACAAACACAGGAAGGAATGATCCAGTGCAAACAATGCGTCTCTCTGAGATACCAGGGCCTCCACCTGACAGGAAGCAGAGGTCCAGGAGTCTGTAATCACAGCTTCTTTGTTTCCTGAGGAATGAGGAGGGATTTCCCTGACGACCTGCCTTCACTCGCCTCGTTCACCCGAAGGCATCGTCTCGGGTCACACGAGCAGCGGACGGATGACAGCGGAGCACTAAATCCATCAGACGGCCATTCCCACCGGCAGGGAGGACCTTCGAGGGGAACCCAAGCGCAGACTAGATGGGAACCTGGATGTGTCGCTCAGACGCCCGAGCGTCAACCGACCCACGGACACATTCGCAAATATCTCCCAGCACCGCTGAGCAGCGGAGGAGGAGGAATTAGGGAGTTCAAATGGTTCTGGAGATGAACATGATTTACTGGCGGAAGAGCAGACACCCATCCTGGGGCTGCGGAGACCCTCCAGCACAGGGAAAGAAGCTCCAAAGAAAAGACCTCATGAAAGAGATCTTTCATGACACCGGCTCCCTTGGGCCGTGAGAAGAGGTGCAGCGAACCCGGGGTCACAGACGTGATCACGTTTCGCGGCGACCGCAGCAGAAGGACCGCCGCACTCCAAGCGCCATTACCGCGGTGGAGGATCAGGAGCGGGGCGGGTTTGAGCAGCAAGGATAAAGATGAATAGACGGGCCGGGGGGGGCTGGGGAGTAAAGGTCAGGAGCACCGACAGAAGTTCTCTCCGAGGAGTCACTTGGCATGGGGGTGTAGTTGAGCTCTCTTGGCATAAGAAAAGGGGGCCAACCCGTCTCATCCTGAGCCGGAGCAGCAGGAGCCCCGTCACGTCCCACACAAGCTCACGCTCCATTCATCCATTGTCCCTGAGAGCGGACAGGCCGCCGCCATAAACATGTCGCTCCGCTCGTTACGGCCCTGACGCCGCAATTCTTCATTGAAAACCTTTTCCACTTGGTCTTCGGGACGTCTTTCGTCCGCCTTCAAACGGATACCGAGCGAACCTCCGCCCGGGGCTGGGATGCAGCCTCCGCTCGTCACCCCGCCGACTTTCATTTTCACCTGATGGGACATGCTCGTCGGACGGTTTTAAGATCTCTTCGAAGGCGCTGTGAGAGGAGAAGGAGCCCCCCCCCCCCCCCAACTGCATCTGTTGGGGGCTCTTTGTGTCGCCTGTTGTCGTAACGAGTGGGAATGTGGATTAGGGAGCGCTTGCGTGTGTTAACAACCGGATGAAAGAGCAAAGCGGGGCGCGTCATT
>CAAKHD010001030.1:7173-28243 GCA_901007705.1 Fistularia tabacaria | reverse complement strand
TACCTGCAAACATCTGCTCCATCTTTAAAATCCTCGCATTCAACACACACCCACACCCACACATACACACACACTCCCACAGACACACACACACACACACACACACACACACACACACACACACACACACACACACACACAGAGTTCATCCTGCACTCAACTTAGCCCCTTAGGGATCCTGGAACACAATGTATGCTCACTTAATTTTAGCCGTGAGTTCTCGTTTATACCATTTTTTTTAATTTAATTAATGGTTAAATGAAACTCTTTTTTTGTGTGTGTGTGTTTCACAACTGTGCTGGGTTATTCCAAAGGGATACAACATTTGACTTGGGGATGTGCAATAAAAGCCGAATGGGAAGAGTGTATTCCTACTATTATCCTCTATTAAGCTTTTATTAGCATTAACACAGGGTATTTTGTTGTATTAATTTCTTCTTTATTTTTTAAAGACTTTTTGAATCGGTCATTCAACATCCCCCATATATACAATCACAAGGTATATTTTTTTTATTTTCGATTTTGTTTGTATTTTTATATTTTATATATTTTATATATTGTTGCCTTCATCTCAGGTGTTCTCAAATTTGCCACATTTAGCATTTTCATTGGACCTTGTTTGATTTTACCTTGGGAGGGGAGGAAATGCAGAGAATCTTTTTGTCAGTAATTTAAGGCCTCTTAAATTTATTTCATTTGACAAATGTATTGGAGATGTTGCGTTTAGGACTCATAAACGGTGTTTTTGGTTTGATGGTTGCCATTAATGAGAAACCAAATGGGTAAAAATGCTTTCTCCCCCCCACCCCCACCCCTCTGCTTCCCAGGAGCCGTTCGAGGATGGGTTCGCCAACGGCGACGAGCTGACCCCGGCCGAGGAGGCGGCAGCGAAGGAGGCGGCCGAGTCGAAAGGAGTGGTGAAGTTTGGCTGGATTAAAGGCGTACTGGTGAGTGACACTCCACCTCAGCCGTCCTCCACATATTGAAACAGAAGCCTGGATTACTCATTAGCCTGCAAACTGAAATCAGACAGTACTCAGCATTCCGTTTACTATCATGGTGGAACAGCCCTCTTGTCTTGATGGGTCCATCAGGTCATTTGATCCCAGCTGCCCTTTGCCATTTACCCCCTTCCATGTTAAGAAGATAACAGTCTGAATGAAATAAGGGAGCTTTGCTTGTGATGTAATCTGTCTGCATGTGAACACTGAAGTTAAAGTGAGACTTTTACCTGCAGGGACACACTGTGTTCCATCTCCACGTGTCCACCCAGTCTACGCCTTTAAGGTGCGGTGTCGGCGGGAGCTCTTGTCACCACAGTGTGTGTGCACACACCATCTGTGGCGTGTCGGCGTATTATTTCTAACTCACACACAAGTGGTTCGCACCATGTTGAAAATTGTGGCGTTGGAGCGTCAATTAGCGGCGGCTCTGCTAATCTCTCTGGTACGGGTCCGAAGGCCGCAGGACGGCGGGCGACTCGGAGGTGCGTCCCCTCGCACGTCCCCTCGCAGATGATCGCAGGATCCTTTCTGCCCCGACGCATCTGGATCTTATCTCTCCGCTTTTCATTTCAGCGCGACGGGCACTTCCTTCCCCTCTAAAATAAACCCCGCTCTCATGTTCACTCTCTGGCCGAGTGTTGTTTATGATAACAGTAATCCCGTAAATGTGATACTTTGCTGATCCCTGAAGGGAGAGGGGGGGGATCTTCACTTAGGTCACATGAAGGGTCTGTTCTCTGTCTGTGATAAAGGCTCTCCAGCAAAGTGTGGGAATGGGACCGGCAAAGCCAGCTGACGCGCGGATATGTCAAAACATCACACCCGTTCCGTTATGTGATGAATATGTGGCGATGCTCCTCCGCTACTGAAACAGAACCTTCATAAAAGTTAGAGAAAAATAGTAGATATTCCCTGTGCGTATTTGTTTTGCTGCTTAACAACATTTTTTTTCTTTCTTTCCAATCAATATAAAATATATAATTGACTTTAAAACACTTGGGTCCCATCATTGTTGAAACTATTAATCACAGACCCTTAAAAAGACAGCTAGAAACATTAGGTTCTGATTAAAAATACTGGATTTATCCTTTGAAATTGGTTGATCTGTTAATTAATGCAACAATTAAAAGTTCATTTTGGAAAAACTGGGATGATTACAAGATAAGCTGCTTAAGCAAGTAAAGAGAAAGGTAAATGCATTTTACAAGTTTTATTGTTACTGAGAATTAGTTCCTTATTGGCCTCCAGTTAAAATATGGTAATTGCTCTGGTCAATATATCTATGTAGGCAAACTGCGTAATTGGATTTAGATTTTGTTTGTATTGTGGATGATTTTGCTGCTTCTGCAGCAGTTGGATCAGGGAGGCGGCCAGACGAGGAGCTTGATCGGATTCTTTCACTAACACCTCCTGCAGTGCTGGTGCTGCAACCCTAGCTCCTTGTGAACCGTCCACAAAATGCGTACGCGGTTTTCACGCGTCTCCAAAAAAATAAAGATTTTTTTTATTTTTTTTATTTGTTTTGTTATTTTTTCTCCCCCTTCATAGTAGGCTTCATGTTGCTAGCCATGCCCCAACAGCAGCAGCAGGTTGTTCTTGACTTCTTCTATCCTTCAAAACACAGTGATGATGGAGTTATGAAGTTGTTATTCACGTCTTCATGCACTTGCAGATGTAGTAACACGTCTCCTCTCTGCAGGTCCGCTGCATGCTGAACATCTGGGGTGTGATGCTCTTCATCCGCATGTCATGGATCGTGGGTCAGGCCGGCATCGGTAGGTGGAGGCGCACACATCAAAACCTGTCGCATCGGTTTATTTACACTGGGACAATTTCGGAGGGCGGTTGGCGAGAGGAACTGTTGCCTCACAAAACCACAGCATGCGACACCTTGTGTTCCTTCTGCAAACGTCGTCGTTGCAATGTCAGGTTGGGCAACACGAAGACCAGATGACGGGGATGGCGTCCGAGGCGACCTCTGCACGCCGCACATCTGAAAACACCGCCTCCACCGGACACAGCTGTGTGGTGGCTCCGTGAACAGGCAGCCTGCCGGGCAATTTAACATTGTGCTTCACCTGCTGTTTAATTGGTTGCAGTGACCTTTTAAATTAGCTGGCGAAGCAGAAAATTAACTAAGACAGGGAAAATTGCAGAAAAAATGATTTGGGTTCCTTTCAGTTAGACTCTTGAGAGGGGACAATATTAATAGAAAACTTGTGATATTGATGAACATCCCAATGTTGTACTTCCCTTTTTTTGCTTGTCAAAATTATGGTCTCCATTAAATGACAAAACTATTGCTGTTGCAAAATTTTTCGCAAGATCTTGCCACATGCTTCGCTTTGTCCTGGAAGTGACCATGACAATAAACCTCCATGAGAACCACACACAAACCCGTGGCGTCAGTCCTCGGTCTGCTGTCAGGCTCCCCGCGAAGAGTCGTTCGAAAGAGTCGAATCGCTCTTTACTGTTAGTCACAGAAACCCCGACCCTGCCTTTTGAGACTGATGGGGAGATTTAATGAAAAAGAAAACACACGTGGGAACAGGTGTGAATTACTGTGTTGGAAATGTGACCCATTTCCCCGCTTAACCCACTTTGCTTGCAATAATTCTTACTTAATAGCTGCTTTCAGGCACTAGAAGCTTGTCGCTCTCGGCTTTGATTTTATTTTACGTCTCCCTGTGTTTTTATGTGAGATTTTACCGCGGCATAGACTTGACACATCCCGATTGGAAACGTAGGGAGGGCCTATGTAGTAAATATCTGTAAAGTAACATGTCACAGTTTTCACCGCGGCGTTTCCACAACCCGCACGTCAAGCTCGCGGGCGTCACGCCGGGCCGCCTTTGGCTCACTTGGAGACGTGAAGCAGATGTGGCGGAGGACGTTTGGGCAGCTGCCTCCTCTTTCACAGTCACCCTGGTTTTAAAAGCAAAAACACGGGGTAAATATTTGGATAACACCTGCCGTTGGTAAATTTCATCAAACGCTGTCAGATGTTGAGTTAAGCAGACGATCTGCCATCCCACTTCAAAAGATGCGCGGTGACGGTGTTTGAAGAAACCTTGTCGCAGTCCCGGCACAAACATGTTACTGGTTGTGTTATGGGCACTACTGTTTACATTTTACACCCAAAATATCCCCTCCTTCGATGCTGGAATCTGGCCATCCAGCCAGCAAAGAGCATTTGATCGGTAGCCCGAGTTTTACTTTGAGAAAATCCTGTCATGGAACTGACACATTTGAATGTCGCCCCCACGCAGCCATTATTTATTGACACGCCGGTGCTCATTGGGTGGTCATTTCAGGCCCGACGTGCAACATCGCACCAGTTATTTTCTCAATTTAACCCCCCCCCAACCAACCCCCGCCGCTCCCTCGGCCACCCGCCATCACTTTGATGTGAAATAGCACCGCGGAGTGACACATGTGGGAGACTTGATGTGGTAGCTGTTACTTTTCACGCCGATGTCCGTGCTTTCGGAACGCCTTGAAAGCTGTTAATGGCGTCGCACATTCTTCTCATTCGGGGGCGTTTCTCAAGATTAACCCGCTTTTGTTTTCCGCAGCGCTCTCCTGCTTGATTGTTCTCATGGCCACCGTAGTGACGACCATCACGGGCCTCTCCACTTCAGCCATCGCGACCAACGGCTTCATCCGAGGAGGTAACGGGGGAATGTTGCCGTCCGAGATGGGGATTCGCTCCAGATTGTTCCGCCCGGCGCGGAGGTGAATCCGAGCGGGAACCAGCTCCGCCTCTGCTCTGTCGGCGTGAATTTACGCATTCCCATCTCACTAGATGAAGCGTGTCTACTCGCCGGATTAATATTTCAGCGGACTAATACCTTCTAAGCACCTTCCAAAACAAGTTGGTGGGCGTTCCAAACACCGACAGGCAGGGGGTTCTTTAAATACATGGAGTCAGACAGCGTGTGGTAGTTTTCCATGTTGTCCTTGTTAGAATTCTTTCAACCAATAATAATAATAATAATAATAATAAATAATAAATAATAAATAATTAATGATTAATAATAATAAAAATGATAAAACATTTTATTTAAGGCGTCTTACTTGAAACTCAAGGACACTGTTCAGACACACAAATAAACAAAATACAGATTTGAAAGAAAGAACAGAAAATATCAGTGACAAAGTGGGGGAAAAAAATCAAATATGAAATAATTTGGGAAAAAAATAATTATGGCTGACTCCAAATTATTTATTTACAATCTAAAGCAGAGCTTTCTTCACCCATCTCGTGGTCTTGTAGCTATAACTACAGCTCAATGCTTCTCTCACATTCACCCATATGTTATGTTTTTCCCAATTGTGACAATAAACTGAGATGGGTCGCCCACACGTCCCAAGAGGTGGAGATTGTGAACTCCTATAAGTACCTTGGGGTCCATATTCACAATAAACTGGACTGGGCACAGCACACAGATGCCCTATACAGGAAGGCTCAGAGCAGGATGTTCTTCCTGAGGAGACTGAGGTCGTTTGGTGTCTGCAGCGTCCTCCTAAAGACCTTCTACCAGTCTGTGGTAGCCAGCGCACTCTTCTTTGCTATCGTGTGCTGGTGGGGGGGTGCCAGGACTGGTGAGGTCAACAGGCTCAACAAGCTTGTGAGGAAAGCTCGCTCCGTGGTGGGACTCAACCTCCACCATCTTGAGACGGTGGCTGTGCGGAGGGTGAAGGACAAACTGGGAGCTATCCTGGACAATCCTTCCCACCCCCCTGCACCACGAGCTGTGGCGTATAAGCAGCTCGTTCAGCCGGCGGCTCATCCCACCTCGGTGCAGAACTGAACGCTTCAGGCGCTCCTTTGTTCACACGGCCATCAGACTGTATAACAGCAGTCTGGACGGGACTCAACCCTGACTGCCTGGGGGGCATCTCTGCTACCGCCACCCCATCACTCCGTCACCCACTTACACGTGTGTGTGTGTGTGTGTGTGTGTGTGTGTGGGAATGTATGGTGACATGTTTGCACTGATATGTGTGTGTGTGTATATCTTTTTTTTTTGTTGTTGTTTTTTTTTTCCTTTTCTCTAATGTTGCTGCTGCAACACCTGAATTTCCCCTATGTGGATCAATAAAGTATTATCTTATCTTGTCTTAAATATAGGAGTTGTTTTTAATGTGCTTATGATTTCCAAATGAGAGAGTCATTCTAAGCATGTGCCCACCCTTCACACCTGTCAAAGTATTTTAGCTGACGGCAGGTGACAAACGATACTTGGGATTTTCTCAGCTGTTTTTCCAACTGCCTGCGGAGGATCACACAGTCTTGAGGAGTGAGAACTTTTATTTCCCGTGGACTCGGAGTCTCCAACCACGCTCTCACCAATGTTCTCGCCCTTGTCCCTCCCTCTTCTCCATCAGGTGGAGCGTACTACTTGATTTCCAGGAGTCTGGGTCCGGAATTCGGAGGCTCTATCGGTCTGATCTTCGCTTTCGCCAACGCAGTGGCCGTGGCCATGTACGTCGTGGGCTTTGCCGAAACCGTCGCGGAACTTCTTGCTGTGAGTCCCTCGACCATCGTTTTCCGAGTGCAGGACCATGAATGAACATGGTTCTACTGTGACCGTGTATGTAATGAAAATAAATCTTCCTATTCTACATCTCTATCTTTTTTTTTTTTCCTCAGAATGTAGACGCCGTCATGACGGATAATATCAACGATATCCGTATTATCGGCACCATAACGGTGATCCTTCTGCTGGGCATCTCCGTGGCAGGAATGGAGTGGGAGGCAAAGGTGTGACTGAGTGCCCGTGCCTTCTCTGAAATGCAGCAGGCTGTTGGCCGATTAGTTCAGTTCAGCATGTTTGTTTGTTGATCCCTTCTGTGCGCCGCTCTGCAGGCCCAGATCTTCTTGCTCGTCGTCCTCCTCACAGCCATCATAAACTACTTCATCGGGACCTTCATTCCCATCAAGGCCAAGGAATCCGTGGGCTTCTTCGGCTACGATGGTACGTCAAGTGCTGGAATTTCAAAGACGATAAGAAAATAAAACTATGCGCCGCCCTCCCTGACGCTCACTTGTGCTCCGCCAGCTTCCATAATGTGGGAGAACATGGGTCCGGACTTCCGAGGGGAAACCTTCTTCTCGGTCTTCGCCATCTTCTTCCCCGCAGCTACTGGCATTCTGGCCGGAGCCAACATTTCAGGAGATCTTGCCGTAAGTCCAGGCCATTCCCTGCGGCAGGCCTTTAAAGGCCTCTCTCTTTCTACCCTGATTGGTGGAGGCAGAGGTCACTGTTTGCTCGCCGCTGTTCACCGTTCACGGGAGATTGTTGGGTTCCTGTAGAATCTACTGTCTTAGCTGTGCTCCAGACCTGCTCTGCATAGAAAGTATCCTCAGACACCTCGCTTGTGATTTTGCGCCATGAAAATAGTATTTAATTGGTTCCAATTATTGAAAACCCCAAATGCTTGCCTGCTCGGGCCTTTCAGGTTCAGAGGTGGTCTGAAAGAGATGCTAGCTGTTTTAAACTGATCTTGGCCTGGAGTTTAATCAGCTCTGTCATCTGTTGGATTATTAATATACAATTGGAGTGTCAAGTTTGGGCCGGTTGCTCCTTACGTTCCATGTTAACCGCGTTCCTGTTGTACTGATTCGATAAAGTTGCTGTGATTTGAATCCGGAGTCCAGAGGGTGCGTTAAAAGCTGTCCCAGGAAAACCCCACTTATCAATCCAACGGCTGAAAAGGAGAAGCATTACTTAATTTAACAAATAATGCCGCCATTTTTACCTCGAGCACAAACACCATCGACGACTCATTCACACTCCTCCTCAAGGATGCTGCTCTTCTTCAGGCCCGTCTGTCTGTTGTGTGTTTTTGCCCCTTTCCTGAAAAAAAGCGAGGGATTATCTCCTCTAATCGGGATTTTGGCCGTCTGTTGCAGGACCCCCAGATGGCCATTCCCAGAGGAACCCTTCTGGCCATATTGATCACAGGGATCGTGTACCTGGGAGTGGCCGTCTCCACAGGTGCGCCGATGGTTTCAGATCCTCCTCATCGACTTCTCTTTCTCAAAGTTGTCTTTCTTAAACCCGTCATTTTCTCCATTCAGGCTCCTGCATCGTGAGGGACGCCAGCGGGAACATCAACGACACCATCACCTCCCAGTTCATGTCCAACTGCACTGAGGCCGCCTGCAAATTCGGCTACGACTTCTCGACGTGCAAGAGCGACGCCGACGGCTGCCCCTATGGACTTCATCATGACGTCCGGGTACGGAGCGCCAGCCGCTCCAGGCCTGTGAACGACTACGGGCGTAGAGATAAAGTCTAATTTGTATCTTGACTGTGTGTGTAGGTCATGAGCGTGGTTTCTGGTTTCGGGCCCATTATCACCGCCGGCATCTTTTCTGCCACGCTGTCCTCGGCGCTGGCCTCGCTGGTCAGTGCACCCAAAGTGTTCCAGGTAAGGCCCAGTTCCATCTTCGCCGAGGTTCAGAAAAAAGGTCAAATAGTGAGAGGCAGAGCTACCAGCGCCACTTTTATCTCTGGAATGAGATACCACCACTTACTTTGTCTCAGTTTTTTTGGTGTTTTTTTTTTCAGCTTGCGTTACATTAATATGTGCTCACTATAAAACGAGCAGGTGATTTGGGATGGAAAGCTGGAAAACCCTTATTTGTATACCAAAAATGTCAGAATCGGTCAGATTAGATGGTACTATGAGATGAATCATTCCTGTTAAGAAATCCATCATCGCCACCTTTTAAATAATTGCCCAATTTATTATTTATTTCTTTTGTGTTATTAAATATATGGCTCATTTTTTTTTTGTGTTTTCCAGAAAGAATGACACAGGCGATTATTGTAAGAAGGAGATGCCGTTTTTGTTTTTAATCTTGAACACCTTGATGTTGGAACTACTTTGCCCCCATCTAAAGCTTTCCAACGCATAAGGGACTGCCCTGAATATGAATTGAGTGTATCAGCCCCTGCACAAAATGGCCAAGTTTAATGAAGACAGTGTGCACAATTTGCTCCCTGGCCTCACCTTCAACTTACCCGGGCGGGCCTGGCCCTGAATGTGCCCTGTGACCTCCGTCATAAAGCCTATCCTTCATCAGAAACGGCCATATGGGGGTGGGAGGGGGCGATGTTGCCGAACTTCACTCATGCAAATCCCGCTCTGAATTCTCCAAACTAGATGTGTTGCGTTACACTGTGGCTTTTTGGTTTTTTTTTTTTCAACATCCAAAATAAATCATCACAGTTTTTTCTGCTCTACAGGCTTTATGTAAGGATAACATCTATCCCGGCCTGAGCATGTTTGCCAAGGGCTACGGCAAGAACAACGAGCCACTCCGCGGGTACATTCTGACCTTCGGCATTGCTCTGGCCTTCATCCTCATCGGTACGGCTGCACCGCCTCTCATTTGTTTTCAGCCAATTAGACAGTGACCTTAGCTAGTGCTGCTTCCACATGAGCAGTAGCCGAGAGGCACTGCTACGTCACTTTGACATTAGTTAATGGATCAAACCAAATGGTATGAACTTTAAGAGGTCACAGTTCACTCAATGCGTACAGCGGCCTTTAAGCTCTTATTTTCTTCCTGCAGCCGAGCTGAACATCATCGCCCCCATCATCTCCAACTTCTTCCTGGCGTCCTATGCCTTGATCAACTTCTCCGTGTTCCACGCCTCGTTGGCTAACTCGCCAGGTAAGGAAATGGATAAATAACCTCAAACCAGAAAAGGCCCTCATGAGAGACCCATGACTGATTTCAGAGTCTAATGGGGAACAGCCGGACAGAGTCACGAGTCATCTGATGTTTGGTAGTGACCGTGATTGAAAATGATTGGATTTCAAGAGGAATTATGTGAATCCGAGGCAAGATCCTCTGAGAGCTTAGAAGCGAGAGCTCACGGAGACGATCCTGTTCGTCCCTGGAAGCTCTAATTGCCCATCTGAGGTGCCGTTAATCTGTCGGGGTAGTTTGAAGGTCCCTTTTGTTACCCGCCTTTTTGAAAACGTTTTTTTATTTTTATTTTTTTTAACAGATGGTCGTCAGCACATCAATGGCTAAGTGGATTATTAGCACTGCCACTTTAGCCCGTTAAATAATAAACCACTCCAGTGCAACCTTGAGAAGAGCCGTAATGTTAATTCACACACTTGATGGCTCTAGTCTAATGCTAATGTGGCAGCCAGAGCTCTAAATGAGAAGTCAATTGTTAATCAATGTCCCCCCTTTTTTTTTTTCTTGTCATCTAGATATAACCACAGTGCTATCCTAGAACTGCCCCCTCATCCCCTAAAAAAGTAATGATGTGTTTTTATAAAGTCCCCCCTGCCGGTGAGGTAGCCTGGACTTTCCCTTTCACTTGGGGTGAAGCCTCAATAGCCAGTACATGAATGGCACCTCCTAAACCGCCAGCCCAGAGACAGCTCTATAAACTTTAATCCTGTAAATATATCCTTGATGCCGTCCTGCTGCGCTGGAAGCCCTCCTGAAAACGACTCGCTGTAATGCAAAGCAGCTGCAAAGGCAGGCAGCACCTTTTTCGCTGTGGAAACGGGAGATGTAATGTACAACTAACACTATCCCAGGCTCGGGGTTTAACATGATCTGGATCTTTGTTAACATAATTACGTACGTTGATGGTTGAGGTTTGAAATGACCTGCGGCTCAGTGTAGTCAGTGGTAACATAAAACAATAAAGTCTGTGCAGTATTAAAGCACAAAATCGATACTAATAGTAATAATACATTTTATTTAAGGTGCCTTACTCGACAATCAGGCACAGCATACATACATTTACACAAAATACAGGTTCAAAAGAAACAATAAAAAAAAAAAATAATAAAACGGACAAAGTGGTACACGAAAAAAATATTAAATAAGGAATCAATTACTTAATATGGCATTGTAGAAGATCTAAACAAGCTCCATTATTGGACATTATCTCCTAAATGATGCTAAAATTACATATTTTTAGACTCTCGAGGCATGAAGTGAAATAGACTTGAGTTCATGTTGTGTCTTTTTCTGGTATCAAAGCAAAGCGGCAGGTGCGTCCTTGTGACCTCCTGACCCGGCAGGGGTGCTCGCTGTCTGTCGTGACATCACAGCGAGGGTTTAGTAGACACCGGGCGGGGGGGTTGGGATGTGGCAGAGCGAAGCTGGATTAGGGCGAGCCCCCTCATCCCTCCGCCGGTACGCAGGCCGCCCGTATCCAGCGGAGATACGCCGATGACAGGTGACTTCCTCAACTTTCCCGGACCGTAGGCTCTGTCAGTTTTGTGCCCGTCTAGGTAGAATTGAGCCGGCGTGCATCGTCCTCGCATCCCGATTGCAGAGGAAACTCGGTACAGCTGCCACATACTCCCAGAGCTGTCCAATAAGATCAAGACTGGTGTTTTACATGCCAGCTCTTGCTCAGGGACATTAACATTTTCCTTGTTATTTGAAATATACAGTATATGTGGACCCTCCAAAGATTCTCAAGTCTCTCTGTCTGAAAGGTGTCTATTGTTTTACATGGAAATACTTTTATAAGAGTGAATGAAGCCTTAGATCATTTTCCAATCTGGATTCAGTTGATGCTTTCCCGTATGAGTTATTCATAGGACTAATTGTTCTTCAGGTTGAAAATCAGCTAAAATAGTATTTCACATACTAAAGAATATTTATACTAGTATTTTACCTAAGAATAGGTTGGAATTGGTTTAAGAGTCATTGAGTACATGTTTGTTGGATTACTTTCCTCTGAGCCCAGTACCCTGGGAAGTGTTTCAATTTGTTCATACTGTGTGTAAACTTTGTTTTATGGAGCTGTTTGCTTTCTTCCCCCGACGATACCAAAGCTCTAGCAGACTTCCAGGTACACATATTTCTATCTGCTTCTAATTCCTCCAAGCAGATCATGTAATTACAGGGACTTAAATGGTACATGACTCAATTGACGGATAATTGGCTAATGGATTTTTACTGCTGCCCGAGCCGCAGCCATAAACCCCATTTCGGCGCTGCAGCCACATCACGGCCGATCTGATGTAAAATGCGTGTGTGGCTGCGAGAGCGACAGCACGGCCCATGTACCCTTTATGTCCTGTGGTTTGTATTAGACTCGTCATTGTGTAACCGCAGTCCGACTGTGTCCCATCACTAAAAGCCCATTAGCGTAGTTTCCGTGGCACCCCGATAAACGAATATGGTCCCTTTTTATAGCCGGTATAATGTTCTGGTCTCCAGTCTAACCGACGGCTAACTCTCATTTTTTAACCCCAGCCCGCATCCAGTCCCCACATCGACTTTGCTCATGCTTTTAACTGTGTCGTAATCTCCTCAATTAATGATCAAAAAAAAATAAATAAAAAAAAATGTTCAGGACGTCGGGAACATTTGTGTTCTTAATCGCAGGTCTGCAGTAGCTCGGCCCCCCCACCGGCCGAGCTCATCACCCAACCTTAACACGAACCGCTTCCCCCCTCATTTTCCCCATGATCATTAATGTCAGCAGAGGCTGAGAGGTGGATGGAATGAGTACATAGCATTGTCACTGTGTTTGCCCGCCGCCGCCGCCACCGGGCCGCCCTGACTCGCTCTGTCTTGGTACCCCAGGGTGGCGTCCCAGCTTTAAGTACTACAACATGTGGGTTTCTCTCGCCGGAGCCATTCTGTGCTGCGTGGTCATGTTCGTCATCAACTGGTGGGCGGCCCTCTTCACCAACGTCATTGTCATGGGTCTCTATATCTATGTCAGCTACAAGAAGCCAGGTGAGTAGCAAAGTTGTCCCCACCAAGATTTGCATTTGTGGATCCCGAGTGTTAAAAAGACACAGTGGAACCGGACAAATCATCCCTGGTTTCCCTGATTAGCGATCGTTGTCAATGTCAGTGTGAGATGTTTTCAAGTATGCGCACACCTATTATTATTATCATAGGTACAAAACCAGTCGGGTCAGAATAGTGCATCGGTTCATTGCATGCCCAAACTAGCTGTGCCAACTATTTTCTAGATAATCATTTAAAATACAGAACATGGCTAACATAGCTTAAAAGTACATTTCATTATTGGATCCTAAAATCCATGAGAAGCAGTGACCAAGATCAGTGCTTCTCATGTGGGGATAGTGGATGAAAAAAAAATAGAAAAATCAATATATCCTCATATTTATTTTTTTTTATCAATGTTTCAGTTAAAAACTAAACTTCCACACTCTTTAGTCTGTTTTATTAAGGAGCGTCACTTAATGCTGCCCTCAGAACTAATAGGTGTTTGGCGGATGTACTGCAAAAATAACCCAGAGGCAAAAATTCAGGCTTAATACGCAGCACAATTCATCCTTTCAGGGATTTTGCATCTCTGACATTGTAGTTATGGGTTGATGAGACACGCTGATAATGATAATGTCTGAAAACAGCAGGACAACACAAACACAGCTGGTGTGGCAAAAAGCCTTGAAAATGCGAACGTAGACCCCGCTAACAGTCATCATTGTTGTCCATGAGGTTGCAGCTCTGAACACACACCTGCGCGCGCTCAGTTTGACATGCAGCTACACACACACACACACACACACACACACACACACACACACACACACACACCCTTCTCGCCACTCGCAACGCCGCATGGTTCGGGCGGCCTGTGGCCCAGCGGGGTGAACCGCAAACACACCCTGACTCCACGGTGTGTCTCTGTCCGCATGCGTCCTCCTGTCCAGATGTGAACTGGGGCTCGTCGACCCAGGCGCTGACCTACCACCAGGCCCTGACACACACATTGCACCTCAGCGGGGTGGAGGACCACATCAAAAACTTCAGGTAACCACACACACAAAGCACACACCCTCATACAGGAAATACATTTAGAGGATTCTATCATGCCACAAGAACATGACAACAAAATGTAGTTCAGCATCTAACCAGAGGTGCAAAAGAGCAGCAATAAATGAACAAATTGCACATGGTATATTTTAGTCAATAGTTGCCACATGATTAACAGATAGGGGGCTATGGACATATTATTCAGATGGGTATTTGCATTCAATTAGACTATAGAGAGAGTTACAAGTAGAAATGCACAGGTGACAAGTTATGCTGATGAAAATTCCAGTTGAAATTGATGTGAAATAGTGCATGTAAAAATAAATATCGACAGTAGCTGCCAAGGGTTACTAAAATGTGTGTGCATGAGTATTGACAATAGATTTTCTTACCCTGTTTCCACTGGGAGTAAATGAAACCTGCTGTCCGACCATCTAGTTCATGTCAAGTCAGATTTATTCATAGGGCAGCAAATCACAACACAGCTGTCTGAAAATGCTTTCCGTGTAGAGCAGGTCTCACGCACTCTTTAAGATGATTGATAGAAACCAGACACAAGCAAGCGCTTGACGACAGCGGTGAGGAGACGACTGCCTTTCACCTCACCTTTTTGAAACCTCGGACAGATCCCAGCTCAGTGCAGGTGGCCTTCTGCTTCGACCAGCTGGTGTAGAAAGAGACGGATAAACCGAGAGACTGCGGGTCGGGCGGGACGAGCACAAATTATCTCATGCGAATAGTTACAGAAGCGGTAACAGTTGCATGGTAATAGCTGGCATGATAAGAAAGTAGCTTTAATATTCATAAAATATTGCACGCAGCACATGTGTGGTGCTGTTTTTTTTTTATTTTAATGTACTGGTTCAACGTGGATTAAAACCGGTTTCGGCGCGAGTTTGGAGTTGGAGTTTCTCGTCTCAGTCCACTCGGTAACTTTCACACGGCCTGTTTTTAACGGTGTTCTCACCGCTGAGATCGAACCTCACACACCCAGTGTATCCGTGCGTGTCGCGTCCTGTTCCCGCGGCACCCGGCACTCTGTTATGTCATTTCCAAATGACCTCTCACCCCCAGAGCCACTGTGTAAATAGCACAACTCTGAGTGATATCACTGACTGACAGGTCGTACCTCCGGCTTGGTAATTGATTTGAGTTTCTGACCCCTGCTGTAAAGGATACAAGGTGTAAGTCAATACAACAGTTAAACGGTTCACTGTGACGTGGCAGCTTCACGCTGAGTCCCAGCCTCGTTGCTCAGCATGGGGTTTGATGGGCGGCCGATCATTTCCTGGAAGTGATTTTAAGTTTGTTTCTATGGTTTAACCTCGAGCGCCCCATAGCCGCGGCCAGCGGCTGCAATGCCGAAGTAATTTGCATAGAACGTGGGTCTTACATGTGTTCAGCCCCTGGATGTTAGCACATGCACTGTTCCCATGGCAGCAGAGCCAGGAGCAGATTAGAAGGCATCTGATGCCTGTCAACGAAGTTTCCATCGCGGCTAAAACTCGAGGCGCTTAACATATTTGCTTTGATGTGCGCTACTCTGCTCCTGTCCTGCACCCAGAAGACAAGAGGTGGAGGTCAGGAGAAAAGAGAAATGCCGGCAGAGCTCACAGCTCCTGAGGCCAGCGAGTGCGTAAACATGACATTTGTTAGATGTACATTAATAGGTTTAGGTGGTGTGTTTGGCAGCGCAGCGCCGTCGGGGTTAGAGTTCCTGTCTCGTCCGATTTTATTTATATGGCGCCAAATCGCAACACCGTCATCAGATGACGCTTTCCTTGCAGAGAAGGTCTGGACCGCAGAAAACCGACAGTCCCCCCCCCCGCATGCAAACACTTGAGGACATCTGCAGAAACCTCGGGCAGATCCCAGCTCAACGCAGGCGGCCTTCTGCCTCGACCGGCTGGGTTAGAAAGATGGAAACGCCAGTGTGAATAGCTGTTTTGTGTGGATGTCAGCATGTTCTCCTGTGTCTGCACGGGTTCTCCGGTTTCCTCCCAACATCCAAAGACAGATACTTGAAGACTTGGATTGTCGGAAGGTGTGAACGAGAGAGTGAACGGTCGGATGATTCTATGGGTTGGACATTGGCCCTCGGCCTGGTGACAGCCGGGATCGGCTCCAGCCCCGCTGCAGGACAAGTGTTACAATGAACCTTTTGTTTGTTTGTTTTTTGTTTTTCATTTGTTTGTTTTGTGCTTGTATCTGGCCACAGACCCCAGTGTCTGGTGATGACGGGTTACCCCAACTCCCGGCCGGCGCTGCTGGACCTGGTCCACAGCTTCACCAAGAACGTGGGCCTGATGATCTGCGGCCATGTTCGCACGGTGAGCACACACAGTCGCCGTTTCTTGGGGGGGGTCACACACACAAACAGACAAACAACTCAAAATACTTGATATTGTCTGAAAATAAATCCACGTCCAGAGGGACACAGCTATTTATCTGAAATGGCTACTAATCAGCTTAAATACTTGTAATTTGTATAAGCCATTGACAATAGCTTAGTCAGTGGAACACAGTTTTGTTGCCTTTTGCAAGAAGAGCACCCCGTGAATATTCACTCCCCGACTCATTTCTCTTATTTAAAGGGAATTCTATTTATCCATTTAATCTAAGAAGTCTCACCCGCGGGCTCGGAGGCAGGACTGACTGCTCCTCAGTTTTGTTTCCAATGAAACCTCCCGCAAAGTGTAATTGCATCACAACTGAAAGGTCATTTTAGACGGGATTAATGGCGGCTCTGTGAAACTCCATAAGTGGCCCCTAATCTGCTCCCCCTCAGGGAGGACAGAGAGAGATCCATTAAATGATGTAAACATGACCTGCTAATTGTCGCGCTTTTTGTGGCGACCGCAATTTGAGAGCCTCCTCCTGTTTTCGAAGGAGGGCTAGCAAAGCCGGCGTTTCTAACTCAAACCACTCCGTTTCCTCCCACAGGGCTACAGGAGACCCAACTTCAAAGATCTGGCAGCGGAACAGTCCCGCTATCAGCGCTGGCTGCTGAAGAACGAAACCAAGGCCTTCTACACACCGGTTTTCGCCGAGGACATGAGGCAGGGCAGCCAGTACCTGCTCCAGGTGAGGAGACGTCACATATTGTCGTTTCCAAACAGCAAACAATCGGAGAGAGAGAGAGAAGTCTGATATCGCTGTGCAAATATTGAGTCCCAGGAGGTTGGCTCCCACTTTGAAAGAACACGGCAAGTAGCAACAGGTAGTCAGGAGCCGCCGGCAGTGGCGGCGGCAGACCGCCGCTGCTTGTCTCGCGGTTCCACAGGTGCTTCCAGTAGCACAGTTCCCACAGAAGTTCACAGCGCTGACATCCAGATCTCCAACAGAAAAAACACCAGATTCACAGAGATTATGGGGTGCGACTCTCACCCGCGTGTCGTATCAAAGTCATGTGATTGGTGAGGCTGGGTTAAATCTGAACCATCCCGAGTTTGTTTTGACTTTGCGCGGTGCTTAGAATGCAGAAGGTCCTCATTCCTGATCATCCCTGAGCGATTCATCTGCACTGCTCTCTGCACGCGGCACCTGCTGATATTTGCCCCGGAGTGTAGCGGCGAGCGCTGCCGCCTCACAGCAAGACGGTCCCCGGTTGTCCCACAGGGGACCTTTCTGTGTGGAGTGTCCTTACTCTCCCCCGGGCCTGTTGTTTCCTCCCTCATTGGAGACCCTAAACTGCCCAGGCATGTGAATGAGAGGCTGAATGCTTACATGGTATGTCTCTACAGTAGTCCCTCATTGATCGCAGGGGGAGGGAGTTCCAGAACCAGCCACGGTAAACGACATTTCGTGAAGTGGCGACCATATTTTGGATGGGATGGGGAAGATCTGGGTCAAGGGAGGGATTCTGAGAGGGAGGAGGTCTCGAGGAAGACCAAAGAGGAGATTTATGGATGGAAGGAAAGGTGGTGTGAGATGGGTCATGTGGAGGAGGGTGGAGCACCTGCAGGGAAAAGAGAAACATTTAGTTTGTCAAGTTTTTGATTCAGTTTTTTTTTTTTCTTGTCTCTCCCTCTGAAGGCTGCGGGTCTGGGTCGCCTCAAGCCCAACACCCTGGTGCTGGGCTTCAAGAACGACTGGAGGGACGGCGACATGATGAACGTGGAGACGTATATCAGCATGATCCAGTAAGCCCGGCTCCTCCGAGAGACACACCCGGCGGCATGTCGTAGCAGTAAACCGATAAAGAAATGGCCAGAAACATCCGGAATGCGCAATATGGATCTCCCCAATATACCCACTTCTGATTGGGCGGGATTCTTGGGTCGTAGTGATAAAGGCCGTCTGCATTTGCCGGAAAGGGGCCTCGCTTCCTGCTGCCCGTGGACTGGAATGCTGCTCTCCAGAAAGAAGAAAAAAGAAGTCTTCATTCAATATTTACGCAGCTGAAAAACGGGATGGCTCCACGTGTCCCTCGGCAGCTGCAGACGAGTGGCAGGAAATATTCAAGGCGCCGGCCAAATCCAGCATTAACAGCCCCTGAATGATCAGTCAGTGAGATGAATGACATCGAAAATGTTATTGTCCTGAATGTCTGTGAGTGTAATGGTTTGACCGGCCAAGCTCGCAGAAAATACTTTTCTGTAGTAACAATACATTCCGCACATCGGTCATGTGAGAGGCGAAGGAAGTGCTTAAGCCGAATGAGTTCCTGATTAGGAGGCCGGGGGATTATTGCCTGGTCCGTCATGGTCTGGGGGGGGTCACGGTACCCCTGCGGAACCCCGTGCCCGTTTGAATCGGGTTTGCCGGAAAGCGGAGGAAAGGCAAGGCGGTGGATTAAGGCATTGGAGCAAGAGGTCAGATAGTATGTTACGGCTAATGCCCTCGGCCATTTACCCTTTCCTATCCAGGAAGGCGCTTTCGGCTTGGAACCGCTGCTCGCCTCCACGTGCAGGGCCGGGGAGGGGGGGCTTTAAAAGCACAATGCTGTCTCCCTATTCGAGGACTCCTCGAGTCCAACCACTGCAACCAATCTGACTTGCGTTTCCCTTTTCCTTCTCTGCTAGTGACTCATTCGACTTCCAGTACGGCGCCGTCGTCCTGCGACTGAAAGAGGGACTGGACGTGTCCCATATCCAGGGGCAAGGTATTGGACCCCTGCACGCACACACATGCAGAGATCCAGCAGAGAAGTGTCAAACCGGTTTAGTAAGACCATCCAACTGCCATGTAGCGTAGCATATCTCTGCTAGCCAGCTGCTGCATTGGCGAGAGTTATTCGACAAGAAACACCAGTCATTGTATTTTACATTATTTCTGACTTATTGGGGTAGTATCGACCAATCGGTGCGGTTTCTGCACCGATGTTCGCTTTGCAAAGTGATTTGCTTTTCTGCCTTTCTGAATTCCCTCTGATGGGCTTAGCCGCAGGTGTCCGGCTGCAGAGCTTTCATTTGGAATATTAATTCTCTAGCCGTTGACCGGAGCTTAACTGGCCCTTTGACTCTGAACCCCCTCACCTCCCGGATGTTTTTTTTTTTGTTGTTTTTGTTTTTTTAAGGCATCAAGGTCTCCATGACCTCACCTGCTTCTCATCCTGGTGCAGAGTTAACTCTTAGATGAAACCCACTCCTGTTGCTGTGGGAGCGATTCACCGCCGTCGGTGACGCTGTGAGCAGGAGAGGAGATCACCTGACCGAAAACCGTTCTAACTGCTGTGTTTGGGGGCGGGGGAGCTCCGTGCTCATCGGGGGGAAAACCGGTGATTTCCTGTTTCCACCAGTGTCAATCTCACAAGATTTCTGGTGGTCATTCTAGTGTTCAGTCTGGTTCTCAGCGATCAAATGCTGTTTTCCCTCAGAAGCCCCAGATATAGACTTGTTTACTTCTTCGTGTCGAAGAAAACCTCCTATCAGCTCACTTAAATGATTCCAACGAGGGGGCTTTTCTGCGTGGCATCGCCATGTATTTGCATGGGGATCCTCTGGGCTCCTGCGGCTGTCCAAAAACACGCAGGAGGTTCATTGTAGACCCTAAACTTCCCAGATGTTTTTCACTGGGCGGGGGGGAAGGGTTGGATGTCTCTATATGTGGCCCTGTGATTGACCGGAGCCCCGCCTCTTGCCCAGTGACAGCTGGGAAAGGCTTCAATCAAACCAGCTGGAAGAAAATATGTGCTTTGTGACTTTCAAGCTCTCAGTGTCTTTAACCCGACAACCCCAAACTAAACTTGAATCAAACATTTATTTTTTTGTTATGCTTTTTTCCCACTCCCTCACTCGCTCCCGCCGTGTTTCCCGTCCTCCCAGACGATCTGCTGTCCTCGCAGGAGAAGTCCTCGGGGATGAAGGATGTCATCGTGTCCATAGACACCAGCAAGGACTCGGACGGGGATTCGTCCAAGCTGTCCTCCAAGGCCACCAGCCTGCAGAACAGCCCGGCCATACAGAAAGGTAAGGCGGCCTCTGCCGACCTCCTGCAGCCGCTCATGGATCTGCTGAGAACATCAAGGGTCACATTACAAACACACACACACACACACACACACACACAATGTGTGCATGTCTTTGATCGTGTTGTTGAAACACTCAGTATCACGACAGAGAGGACACACACACACATGCTTTACTGACAGGAAGTCGCCCCAGTGACCCAATGATCATCCCATGGGGTCCACAGATGTGCATGTGTGCATGTGTGTGCATGTGTTCCCTGTGTTGTGGGGATGAAAATAAAACCTCACTAATCAATCAAGACTTCTGCAGTGAATATATTCAGCTGATCGATCACTTATTGTTTAAAAGTAAATCTTCTTGCTGGGTGTCTCAAGTTCATCACCTCCCGGTCACAGGATGAGGACTGTCGCCTTGAGAGCCACCATTTCAAAAAATCCTCACTGCTTCTCAGCAGAATCACGTACAAATGTTTTCGGAATTTGATGCCTTCAGGCCTCATGGTTTTCTTATTATCCCCTCCCACGCCACCAACCATCCCAAAATTGGCCGACCGCTGGGTTCGAACACTCCCGCAGTGGTGACCACCAGGTCCGTCAGCGCGGAGCTGCACGTTCTCCGGTTTTCCTCCGGAAGATGGTTGACTGAAGTCTAAAACTGTCTGTGAGTGTGACTCAGAGCGTTAATGGTCAGACGTCTCTGTATGTAGCCATGATTGACAAGTGACCCCATCAAGGCTAACCCCCCCCCGCAGACATAACCCTGATAGTGGTTTGTTATGTCTTTTAATTCAAACCACGATTTCCAACTGTGTGTTTGCCCGCGACGCTTTGGCTCGCCAGACCCACTTT